>JAOWBN010200617.1:0-14799 GCA_028565015.1 Pinguicula moranensis | reverse complement strand
TCAAGTCCAACTAGGCATGCCCTGTTGAGACTTGTATTATAGGTCTTGTACCTCGCAACCAACACTTTCGTGCTCACAGGTCCATATTCCATATGGCCAGGCTAGTGCAGTTACGGGTCTCAAAGGCTTTTTGATTACTTTGGGGCGGGTGAATTCCCAAACCTCTGATACCATGACAGTGAACCACTCTCTAAAAACCTTAGTCCTAAGGTATTCAGTTTGTAGTTTACATTTATATTTATACTCTTCCATTTCCTTTGCTCTTAGCCGTGTGGAACATTCACAATTGTTTTATTATTTTGGAAATAAACTACATCAAGACAACTGAAAGGTTAGTTGTTGAGCTATCAAGCAGACAAAAAACATAGAAGGCAACGGAAGAGAGAGATATAGAAAGACTAAAAGTAGGAAAAGATAATATGAGAATAAGAATGAGTGCAATCAAGGTGTACGAGGAAGAGGGAATAAACGTGGACAAAGGAAATCTCGCCATCATGGGGCAATCTGATAAAGGTTCTCCAACCACTGTAGCTGTGAGAACCTCGCCAACATAGGACGGTATAGATTGACCAGGAAAGAACCTAGCCATCATAGAATGGTACAGATTAACCGGGAAACAACAGAGAAGGAAGTTTGAGGTACAAAGTTAGAATGGCACTTTGTTACAAGGAGAAACACAGAGCAGTCAAAAATAGAAGGAGATGGATGAAGAGATAAAAGCAAAATTCAGGAATCCCTTCTCCACAAGGGCAGTGCATCCAAAATAAAATATTTTATAATCAAAGGGACTTACAGTCTCGGAAAAAAAATAAAATCAATGATTCAAAATAAAAGAATTTTCATCAAATTATCTTCGGTACCGATCTGAAGTTGTTGGAAATCAATACATCAAATGACGCAATGCATCTTGGGTCGCAACTGAAACAATCTCTTTGTATAATTATAATGGTAAGGTTGCGTACATCTGATCCCCAAACCCTAACTTGGTTGGAAATATATTGGGTAGGTTGTGGTTGTGGGACTAATATGAAAAAAAAATCTTCATTATCCTACTTAAAAAAAATCATATTAACCTATATATTATATGCTTAACAAAAAAAAATCTATTTATCCTTTCTTAATTGTAGAGAAAATAGTAGAAAGGAACATATAAAAATAAATGATTGAAATTCAAAGGTTATTGAAAAAATAATGCTTAAAAATATTTTCACTAAAAAAGTAAAAAAGATTGTAAAAAATTGAACAAAATATTAAACTATAAAAAATAACTATGTTAAAGAAATGTAAATATATATATATATTAAAACTAATATCAAAATAAAGATAATTAAAATTGATAAAAGTTTATCATTTGGTGTAGCGGTTAATTTGGTAGGTAATAATTAGGGCTCAAAACCCATCTGTACTTTTTGGTTTACTTCTAAAAAAGAAGTGAAAAGGCTAAATAATGAATTTGAACATGTTACCTCTAATTAAAAAAAACTAATTTTCAGCCAGCTCATCTAAAGATGACTTGATGTATTAGTTATACACAAATATAATTATATTACTTGTGAGGGGATTAAACTAAAAAAATAATTTTTTTACATTCATAATTATTATTTTTAAATGTTAGGGGACCATGGTCCCTTGCTCCACCTCTGTTTCTCTATGCATACTTCTTAAAATCAAATTCCCTTTTGTAACAAAGAATGGAAAAAAAAGATTCTGAGAGAAAGGTACGGGTAAAAAGGATTTTGTGAAAAGTAATCAGGGGGGAATAAAAAAACTGAAGAATTTGTGAAGTGGAAGAAAGAAAAGAACGTTGGAAAATTTAAAGATAAGGGGAATGAGAAGAAGAAGAAGAATAAAAAGAAAAAGGCTAGAATTTGGAGAAGAATATAATGCACTGTTTGTCATTCCCCTGGACCCCTCCCCTGCCAACTGCTTGTCCGCACTTGACACTGACAGCGTTCTTTTGGTCACTACCAAATGACAGCTTCTGTTATCGAAGAGGAAGATGAGGAAACTACCACACAACGCATTTTAGCACAAATATCTCAGTGTAATAACTACAATTATCAGCTGTTAAAAATTTGAGGATAACATAGCCATACCATACAAAATACGTTTTGTCTAATTAAATTAATTAATATTTAAATAATTATTTATTAATTATCGAATATTAATAATTTTAATTAAGGATCCTAATTAGGGTTGGATTATGTTTCTCTCTTATATATGGGATACAGTAGGTGTCTACTTGCATACACCAATACACAATTCTCATGTGATAAGAACCCAAAACAAATACAGTATTCTCTCAAATTGTTGCATCGCCCTTTTGAGTTCGTAGATTATACGAGAACTCTGGTAACCTCCAAGTTCGTGTTCGTGACATAATTAATCGAATGATCATGGTTCTATTTAAATCTACAGTGGTATCGAAGCAAAATTCGTTATTGACTATACTCAAATGATCATTTGTTAACTCGTTCCTTTTAAATTTGAAACCGTCAATTATTACATTTTTTTTAAACAAATATTCGTTTGTACAATAAAATTTCCCGCACCAATAAACGAATTCGTTACCTTAATAGTTAATTCTTCTTATGTGTAAGAATTCGTTTCTTAGAATGTGGTGTGGGGTTCTGAATTTGTTTCATCTATTAAGAATTCAGAAAATTAGGAATTCGTTTCTTAATTCGTTACCTCTAATGAATGTCTATAATATAATCTGTTTCTTAATTTGTTACCTCTAATAGAATTCGTTTATTAATTCCAAAAATTAAGTATTAGAATTAGTTTCTATAGGTTACGACATGAATTAGTTTCTTAACATTAAAAGTTCTGTATTGTTAAACGTGAGTTGTGTTTTCACCTTTCATGATTATTTATTAAATACATTAATAAATTATTAATTCAGTTGATAGATAAATATTTGATCACTTATTGATTATCAGTTTATCCAATTATACGGAATATTTATTATTTTCAATATGTGTTATTCCAAATATTAGTATTCTGAACTTTAATGATTAACTATGTGTTAATATTTTTTTTTAAAAACAAACAAACAAACTATGCGGTAAAATTTTGTAAATAAGTTTAACATATATATAAGTATGTCTTATGATAATTATTTGTTAATTACCAAATTTTTATTTATGCATATGGTAATTGTTAGAATTAGGATATTCTTAAATTTTGTTTTCTAAATATGTTAATTTTGCACAGCATGTGAATTAGGATAGTTTCAGATTCTGTAATTTGAATATGTTAAGTGTTTATTATGTTAGTTAATAAACTTTCAGATTTTATTTTTGAAAATAATTATTAACTATGTGTTAATAATTATATTACCATAAATTTTGAATATCAAAAGAAAATTCGCAGTAACCGTGCTTGTAGGCGGCTGCCTAGGGCTGATTTTTAAGAGAGACTACTGTAACCCCACCAGATATCTGGGCCCTCACGAAAAATGGCAAGTGTTGTTTGGAGGCTGGTTTTAAGTGGGACATAGCGACCCACAAGCTACCTGGGTGCTTGCTGAATCGGTTCAGAATCGTATTCTAATTCATTTTAGATTTTCTATAGATTCAAAATTTTCTTTAACTATGTGTTAAAAGAAACTTAATTGTTATACGTTAACAATTATATGTGCTAATTCGTTTGGCTGTAAATGCTCTTGTGTTTTTACCCTGAATTTTTTTCGTTACGTGAAAATTAGATTTTTCTTAGAGGTTCCTGGTTATATCACATATGATGATTATGAGTTTAGCGAAATTTTTGAACGTGTTGCATGATCAAAATTTCTTTTAAAAATTTTATTTTAAAATTGTGGCTAATTTTTATTTTATTTTAAATATACATGTAGACATGGACCCCCCTAGCATGATCGGTGAGCTCTTTTCCAATGATAAGTTCAATGGAATTAACTATAACATGAATATTCAGTATCTCCTGAACGAGAAAGATGTTTTAGAGCACATTACTACCACCATGGTAGAAACCGAGAAACCAAGCATTGTGTATGGTGAATGGGCCAAGAAGGATCGATGTACCCACTATACTATGTTGTACTTCATGCCCGATAACCTGATTGGTCAATTCGAAGTGCACCCCACGATCAAGGCCATGTGGGACGCCCTTAAGGAATTATTCGGCCAAACTTCGAATACAATGCTTCACACCTTGCATCTACATTTGCAGTATAAGATCGATTTGAATCGATCTGTACTCAAACACATTCACTCCATGGCTTTCATGATGTGCGAACTTAAGGCTGATGGTATCGAGATTTTTGACTACAAGTAAGTCAACAATGTGATTCGTTCACTACTTGACGATAGAAAAGATAGCCGATAGACTCTATGTAAGACTATAGTGTCCCACGATGTGAGCATCAAGACCTCCTCTAATATAGCTAAGCACGTAGAACTTGAGAACGAACGCCTGGGAGCTTCTGGAACCTCTGCCAAAGTTTATGCTGCTCACGGGGGAAACCCTACGAGGAACAAGGGGAAGATCACTAAGTAAACAAAGTCTCAAGGCACGAAGAACATGACACGTGTGAATTGCTATAATTATGGAAATTAGGGGCATTGCGCTCGGGATTGTTTCGAGCCAAAGCAGGTACCATCCCATGTCTTCCAAAGTATGTGTCTGCTCCTATACATTAATTGCTAATTCATTTTCTAAATAGATTCTTGATTTAAGAGCGAGCTAGCACGTAGTAAACGACTGAGCTGAATTTGTCGAGTTCCATCGATGTGGCTCCAGAACGTGAAGCGTTACTATGGGGAACGGCAGTGAAGAGATGGTATTTGCATTGGCACCTACAAACTCCAACTCTATAGTAGAAACGCATTACTATTGCACGACACAATCTATGTGCCAAGAGTTAGAAGTTGCCTTAGTTTCAGTAGTTTCTTTGTTGCAACTTGGTTTTTCATTTAATTTTCGTCCTTGATGATTGAATATTGAGTACGATGACGATGCGTTTGGTTACGGCTCGTATAAACATGGATTTTGTGTTCTTGACTTTGATGATATTTATGATAATATAAATAGTTCATCTCTTGCCTTAATTTTCAATATAAATAACGTTTCTGGATTTTTTAACTGGCATGCTAGACTTGGTCATATTGACCAAGATAGGTTAAATAGACTTGCTAAGAAAAGTCTATTAAACCAACTCACCAAGACTAAGTTGACTGTGTGTGAACCTTACTTTGTTGCCAAGGCACGCAAAAAACATTTCGGTAAGGCTTCTAGAGCTTCAAATCCCCTGAATTTAATCCATTTAGACATTTGCAGACCCATGAATGTGAAATCACGTCATGGGATTCTTACTTCATCACCTTCATAGATGACTACTCGTGTCTTGGACACGTGTACCTGTTGTCTCATCGTTACAAAATACTTAATTTGTTAAAATACTATATAACAGAAGTAGAGAACTAGAGATTTTTTATACCGACCGCGATCACGAATACCTTTATAATATACTCAAAGGATATTGTGATAAAAATGGCATAGTAAAGTAACTTACAATTCCTTATACTGCACAACAAAATGGTGTTGTGGATCGTAGGAATCGCACATTGCTTGATATGGCTAAGTCAATGATGGTGTAAGCAAACCTACCTATTCAATTTTGGGGAGACACGTTGCTCACGACAACATACATCCTCAAAAGAGTACCAAGCAAGAGTCTGTCCACCATTCCATATGAGTTATATAATGGAAGGAATTCTATTTTGGACCATATGCGACCACGGGGTTCGATGGGCTATATGCACAACCCAACCCATCAACATGGAAAACTGGGTGCGAGAGCAACCAAGAGGGTGTTCATTCGATACCCCCAAGCATTACAAAGGATATGTGATGCTTTGCGAACACCTGAATGGGATCGTGACTGAAATAGACAGTCGAAATATCAAATTTCTAATGTATCAGTTCCCAACCATCAGTGAAGTAAAACAGGATAGTCAGTTGTATAAGTTGCAACGAGACTTGCCACTATCTCTTAGTGAGGGAGAGAGTTTGTCTTGACAATTCACCCAGGATAGTGCAATCCTACCTATTCAAGATGGAAACTTGCCAAACAATGAGAATCAACATGAATTATAGTTAAGTCATCAACCTTTCAAAACCTATACCATGACGATGTGATTATGAGCCCCACAAACCAGAGGGTTAGTGGGAGCGACACTTTACACACCGTCAGTCCCATGAGCCAAAGGGCCAGTGAGAGTAGATTCTCAACCAGACAAGTACACGATCCTAAACTTCAAAAGAGTAAATGCGAAAGAATTCCTCGATGATACTTTTAGATCGAGAAAAATGTATTCTCCTTTGAAAATAGAGGAGCTCACCTCTTGTGACGAGGCTATGAACTCACCCGATAGGAAAAAATGGCTGAGTGCCATGAGGGATGAGATGGACTCAATGCACAAAAATAAGGTATGAGAAAATTGTTGATCTCCCACACCGCCGAAAATTGATTGGATGCAAGTGGATATTCAAGATTAAAAGTGGTGCGGATGGATCAATCGACAAGTTCAAAGCCCGACTCGTGGAAAAATATTTCACTCAAATCGAGGGTGTAGAAAATGAAGACACATTTTCTCCTATGGTGACAATTGCTTCTATTCACCAACTTCTGGCGACGGTCGCCAATTTGGATCTGGAGCTATTCTAAACGAACTTAAATGTTGCCTTCCTCAATGGAATACTTGAGGAAGAGATTTACATGGATCAACTTATTGGGGTTCGTCTCAACAGGTTAAGATGACAAAGTGTGTCATCTTAAAAGTTTCATATATGGTCTTAAACAGTATTTCAAATTGTGGTACTTCAGATTTTATGAAGTCATTACTTCATTTAACTTTACCATGATAGATGAAGACTACCGTGTGTATGTCTTAAAGACAAATGAAGGATCTTTAGCTATTCAAAATGGACATATAGACTTTCTTCGTCATTGGAATACTTGAGGAAAAGATCTACATGGATCAACCTATTGGGTTCGTCTCAGCAGGTCATGATGACGAAGTGTATCATCTTAAAAGTTTCATATATGGTCTTAAACAGTATTCCAAATTGTCGTAGTTCAAATTTCATGAAGTCATTACTTTGTTTGGTTTTACCTTGATAGATGAAGACCACTGTATGTATGTCCTAAAGACAAATGAAGGAATCATGTTTTTCTCTTGGTATGTCGATGACATACTATTGGCTGAAAACAATATGAAAATTTTCTATGCATGCATAACAAAAATTTTAGAGATCTTTTGACCATGGGTCTTTGCAAATTTACACAACTTAGAGTTTAAAGGGAGTTCGAAAAGTTTATACCTCTTAAGAATCTCCAATCCTTGCAAGTAGCCTCCTTCCATTGAGAAGTTCAAATGTCTACCCTTTAGAGTAGTCCACACCACCACTTCCCTTGAGGTTTATATACCTAAATGTATAACTTTATATGTGAATAAATGAGTGCTAGCTCCAGATTTCAAACCTTAGAAAAGAGAAGAAAATTTATTCTGTCCCAATTGTCCTTGAACCCCGCGAGTGGTAGAGAAGCAATGGAAGGGAACTTCTCAAAAATTCTATCAATGCTTGAAATGCATCATCCTCACACATATGAAAGTCTAAGTGTATTTATAGAAGAGTCAATGCGCCTTGGAGAATGATACATGTCCCAACGCATGTCTTACTTGCTTTGCAGAATGACACATGTCTCAACACATGTCCAAATGAAACTAACTCTTTTGGATTTTTTAGAAAAATACCAAACAATTCGATAATTGCAAAATAATCCCTAAACTTTCGGATGTTATGAAATGAGCCCAAAACTTTCGATCATTTCAAAATTCTCAAGAGAATGGTGCTAATGTGTGTGAATCTATAGGTTCTCAATATCTTGGCAATTAACCTTGAATTCACATAATCAAACTATAATTCGGGTTCGGTTCAGGCATAGCCAATTCCCCTTCCCAGACCAAAAAATTTTGGGAGCGGCACAGGCAATCCCGTTCCCGTCCCGAAATCCCAGAATACTAGAATTTTTGGGACTTCATAATTTCGGTATTCGATAAATTGGGATTTTCAAATCCCAAATTTTCAAATGGTCATTCGTGCTCCTTTTGAATTCTTTAATATTATTTCTGTACTATTTTTAAATATTAGAATGCCTTAAATTATTTTATGACTGATTTAATAACTTATTACTAAAAAATAATATATCTAAAAATAAAATATAAATATTTATGTTAATGAATACAAAAAATAATAATTATGATATTGGACTTGGATGGTTAAACTATTGTTGGGGTTGAGATGTGGTGATTTCAGAGGAAGAATAAGTAGTGTAAAATAGTTGATGTAGCGGTCAAACTGACCTTTAAAACATGGGCCTTGTTAGGCTTCCGAACGGTGTACGCCATGTTGGTAAGCCAATTTTGGCTACGGGTCATTCCTTGGTCAGGGTTTTAGTATTATTGTTATTATCTGATTGTTTTATTATTTATCATTTTACTATATTTTATTCTATTTTATTCTATTTCTTTCTTTTTTGGCCACCTAGGAGCTGGGGGTCTCTAAGAAAACAGTCTCATTATCGCTTCTGATATAAGGGTATGGCTGCGTACATCTCACCCTCCCCAAATCCTGCTTACGAACGAAATTTACTAGGTACGTTTTTTGATTTGATTTGGTCATTCCTTGGTCACTCATTGGGTGACCATCGATATCCTCCTAGTATTGTCTAATGAATACTTGGATGGCCAATTCCATTAATATTATATTATTAATAATTTTACTTCTAATAGAATAATAGTATATAACAACAATAATAATAGTAAATGTATATTACTATATATATATATATATTTATATATTAGCATATATAATTTAATTAAATGATTAAAAATGATTAGAGATTATTAAAAATTATTTATATACTTTGTTAGAATATATATTATGCTATTTAAATCATTAGAAATTTTTAGAAACATAATAAAAGAAATTTGAAAACATTAACTAAAATACAATAATGAAAAATATTACACATTGAACAAATCACAACAAAATGGAAAATGCTGAACAAACCACAGTAAAATAAAAAAATAAATAAGAAATTAAACAAGCCAGCATCAAACAAATTCAAGGATAATCATCGAAATTAATACCAAAAGATTGGAATATAGGGGGTGTTTTGCGCAGACCCTCTTATGCTTGTAATTGGATTATAAGAACTTTTTTTGAAAAAATGAAGAGTTATTTTTTGGCGGGAAGGTGCTTATAATTGGATTATAATTTTTAGAAGGCTGCGCAAAACAGGGCCTTAATATGACAACTAGAACAAAAGAACTTTGAAGAGGCTAAAAACGAAGAAAGTAGTATTAAGGCCATGGAAGAAGAACTAAACCAATTTGACAAAAATGAAGTGTGGAGGAATCTAGTCCAGAAAACTAAAAATCATTCAATAATTGGTACAAAATAATGGGTATTAAAAATAAAATGGATGAACTAGGAAATGTAACAAGGAACAAAGCACGCTTCGTAGCGCAGTGATACAATCAACAAGAAGAAATAGACTATGAAGAAATATTTGCACGTGTAACAAGATTAGAAGCTATTCGAATGTTGTTAGCTTTTGCATCTCATAACAACTTTAAGCTATATCATATGGATGTAAAAAAAATGCATTTCTAAATGACTTCATTGAGGAAGAAGTTTATGTAAGACAACCCCTGATTTTGAGAATCCTAAATATTTCAATCATGTATTCAAACTTAAAAAAATCTTATACGGTCTAAAGCAAGTTCTTAGAGCTTTGTATGAACGTTTAAGTAACTTTCTCATCAAAACTGGTTTATGAAAGGAAAGATAGATACTACACTCTTCACTAAGATTAGAAACAGTGACTTGCTACTAATACAAATATATGTTGACGATATCATTTTTTGGATGAACTAATGAAGAGTTATGTGAAGTAACCGTTACATGTATGACAAATGAATTTGTAATGAGTCTTATGGGGGAAGTAATAGACTTCTTAAGTCTTCAAGTGAAACAAACCGATTTAGGCCCTGTTTTGCGCAGCCTTCTAAAAATTATAATCCAATTATAAACACATTCCCGCCAAAAAATAACTCTTCATTTTTTCAAAAAAAGTTCTTATAATCCAATTATAAGCATAAGAGGGTCTGCGCAAAACACCCCCTTAGTCAACAGATTTGAAATGAAAAAAAAGGAAAAACTTAGGAACACCTATGTGCATAACTACTAAGTTGGAAATGGATGAAAAAGGGAAAGATGTAGATCAAACAAAACATCGAGCTATGATACGTTCACTATAATGTCTTGCTGCTCCTAGGCCTGATATCATGCTCAGTGTTTGTCTATGTGCTTGCTATCAATATTCTCCTAAAGATTCATACCTAGTCACAATAAAAAGAATCCTAAGATACTTAGGTGAAACCATAAAATTAAGTTTGTTTTATTAGAGATGTGAGTTTCGACCTACTAGGATACTCAGATGCAGACATGCATGTGGTAAGATTGATAAAAAAAAGTATAGGTGAAAGTTGTCAGTTTCTAGGAGGTCACTAGTGTCATGGTCATGTAAGAAGCAAACTTCTGTAGCATTGTCAACCAATGAAACTGAATACATAACCTTAGGAATTTGTTGCACTCAACTAATATGGAACAAAATATCAAATAGAAGACTATGATCTTAAATATACAAATTTTCCAATAATATGTGATAATAATAGTACCATTTTTTTTTGGATAATTATAATAATAGTACCATAAATTTGACCAAGAACCTTATGCAACATTCTAAAACTAAATACATTGAAATAAAGCATCATTTCTCGAGAGATCATGTGCAAATAGGTGATGTAGTAGTTTAATTCATAAACTCTGAAAATCAGCAGTTGATATCTTTTATAAATCTCTAGGAGAAAGCCAATGATGCTTCATAAGCAATGAATTGGGTATGATAAACTCTCCCTATGTAAATCCACGAATATACTTAACTTTTCAAATCTTCTTTTGATTATGCAAGAGTAAGAATGAATTACGTGAGGTGGAGTTATTTATTTGATGAGAATTTATTTGACGGGGAGCCTAACTGAATTCATTATAAATACACATGATCGAAATTGTTTAACTCAAGTGGCTAAAATCTTCAACGAATTTTGATGATATCACAAATACTAAAATTGTGTAGTCAATCTATTTATACAATTTAACTTTTGGATGTTTTAAATTAAATGATAAATCTCACTCCAAGAGTTTATAAAAGGTATATGGAATTACTATGTAACGTGGGAGGTAAAAATATTGATAAAAGGCCCGTCAGGTAAATTCTATTTACTAGTAGACCTAACCGCCTCCAAACCATCTCGAAGGGAAGATGTGTAGACCTTGACGATCCACCTCGAACCTGCTCCGTTTGAGGTCGATGAGGATCACCTCGGAGACACCCAAAATTGCTCGAGAACTAACACCTAACGACTCCTCGAAGATGATCACATACATCCAGCGATAAAAGCTTGCCCCCTGATAGGCCTTATCCACCTCGAGCCCCTAGCTAAGGGGACAAGGAATGATGTCCAATGCATGACAAAGAGATAACATGCAACTGCTACCGCCTACAAGTGTGATATATGGTACCAATCACATCCTTTATAAAATACAATTGTACCCTGTGTAAACACTATAAATAGGCCTCCACAGCCAATGCAAAGTGGATTTTTCCCGAAAGGCTAAAGTTGAGGCATACTGAACTGCATGTATTTAGACGAAGAAATCAATAATGCCTTCCTGCACAAGCATTTAGACGAAGAGATCTTCAAGGAATTGTCGTTGGGATAAAATAGAAATGTTCCCGGGCAAGTATGTAAGTTGCAGAGATCTTTATAAGGATTGAAGCAAGCCTCAAGATAATGGAGCATAGAGCTTACTCAAAGCTTGCCTAAAATGGGGTTTGAAAAATCTAAAAATGATCACTGCCTATTAGTTAAGAAGAGTTCCACATCCTTTATTGTGTTGTTTGTTTACATGGATGATGTGCTCTTGATATGAGACTGTTTATCCAAGCTTCAGGAAGTAAAACAGTTTATGCATTCAACTTTCACAACCAAAGATCTTCAGGATGTTCGGATTGGAGTTGGATCGTTCTGCTGAGGGTTTATTTTTTCATCAAAAGAAATATGTTCATCATACATTATCTGATATTGGTTTAGAAGGCGCCAAAGCTTTTGCTACTCAACTTTCAGCAGGCTTTAGGTTGATGCAGGTGATTCTGCAAGTTCCCAGAAATTGAAAGATTTGGCGCCTTGTGGGAAGGTTGTTGTATTTGGGTTTCATGAGACATGGCCTCAGTTTTGCTGTTCAACAACTGAGCCAATTCTTACATAGATCACAAGTGTCCCATTGGAATGCAACAATGCATATTGTTTGCTATTTCAAAGGTACTCCAGCACCGGCATCTTCTTCATTGCGCATAATGATCTAAATATCCAAGCGTATGCGAATGTTGACTGGGCAGCTATCTCAAACACAACATTTCTCGCCAGCTATCGCGTGTTCCTTGGTATAGCTCCTAATAATGTAAATAAAAAAAGTAACACACTGTATCCATCCACGTCTTCAAGCAAGGCAGAATATTGAAGTTTGGCCTCTGTCATGTGTGAACTTTTGTGGATTTCGTACCTCATGGTTGATTTGACTGTTACCATTCTCCTTTGCCAGTTCCTTTATATTGCGACAATCAGATAGCCATACACTTGACAGCTAATCTGGTCTTCCACGAGCGAACCAAGCATATAAAGATCGACTTTCACATTACAAGGGATCTTTTTGCTTCCTATTATTGTGCCGAGTTCTCATCAAGTAATTGATTTGTTAACAAAATATTTGGTTTCGCCATTGTTCTCCTAGTTTTGTTGCAAACTAGGCCTTCCCAGTGCTTCCCTGGCTCCGCTTGTGTGTGTGGTGGTGGTGGTGAGGGGGTAAACATCACGCTTCAACAACCATGTTTTTCCAGTAGGTACATGCTAAGAAAAACCTCAAACTATCACTTCAATTTCTACATTTAGATGCCCTTTTTTTGTCAACAACGACCATCACCCAAAATGTACAAACTTTCTTTTTCAATCTAATTAAAAACTTGGCCCAAGACAAACAAAATTTTAGCATTAGAAGGCAAGACATACCCTAAGATTTTAGGGTCCGTAGGGTTGAGAGTTTTGGGTTCAGGGTTTAAATATTTAGATTTTTAGGTCGTAGGGTATAAATTTTAGGGTTTAGAGTTTACAATTTAGGATTTTTAGGGTTTAAAGTCCCTAAACCCTACGGACCCTAAACTTGGATTTTTAAGAAATATGTGTATACTTATGTGTATACTTATATGTTCACGGATCCTATCCCATATATATATATATATACATCAAAACCATTGGAATAAGTGTGAAAAACTTTTAGAATTATTAAAATATTTTTAATGATTACACAAACTTATGGAATGTGTTAGAGGAAATGAGCAGCAACTCATAAATGAATTCTCTTTTGGGGCTGAAAATTTGATGATGTTGGAATATGAAGATGATACCATCAGATGGTGGATGGACGGTTAGGTTGTCAGTCGCTGAACCGTCTGTTTTCCTGTTTGCCGGTTTTAAAAAATGAAAACCGTAACCTAAGCTGTTGGTTGACGGTCTCCTCTGTTTTTGGTTGCCATCTTACGGCCTCAAAGTTTTGCGCAGTTTCATGATGGTTCCAACACAGTTGGTTATATGGTTGTAACGTCCGGTGTAAACGACTTTTTTTTAGTTTTTTAATTTTTTTTATTACTCTAATTTTGGATTGCCAGTTTAAGGTCTTTAGCAGTTGACGTTAATGTTTTTTTTTTAAGTTTTATTATTATTTTTTTATATTTAATTTAGCTTGAAATTTAACTTATAAAGTTACAAACTTATAAACTTATAAAACATATATAACATATAAAGTTATAAACTTATAAAATTTATAATAGTTAAAAACTTATATATCTTATAAACTTTATTTACTTATAAAAGTTAAAAACTTATATAACTTATAAACTAAAGTTATAAACATATATAACTTATAAAATTTATAAAATTTAATAACTTATAAACTTTATTAACTTACAAAAGTAAAAAACTTATATAATTTTTAAACTTTATTAACTTATAAAACTTAAAACTTATATAATTTATAAAGTTATAAGCTTATAAAAGTTTTTTTTGATAAGTAAATATGCATTAAACACGCAAAACTGTACAAAGTAAAGGCAATGATTTACGCCAACTTGAAGGTCAAATCATTCCTACTAAAAATATAGTTTACGGGGTGAAAAACTACTAACACAAAGTTTAGGGTGACAAAGCCAATCTGTTGTCATCACCACCTCTGAAGGACTTTCAAATGCTGTGAACCAATGCCATATTTGAACTTTGATCTTGACCACAATTTTCACATACTCGAATGTCTCATCTCGAAATCGAATAGCATTCCTTGCATTCCATAGATTCTACGTAGTACAGTGCCATATCGACTTCTATAGCTCTCGACCCCGTCTCCTCATAGCCATAACCATATGAGCAATAAAATGGGTATGTGGTTCAACATGACTAACATACAAGAAACCCATTCAATGGTATATCTCCGACCAGATCGCATAAGAGAAACAATAAGAGAAGAGCACATGTGATGTACTATCCATTTCGCCATGACAGAAACTGCAAGATCGCATTTCTGCCGAACATGTCATACCAC
>JAOWBN010200606.1:0-14801 GCA_028565015.1 Pinguicula moranensis | reverse complement strand
GTCGAACTCTTATGTGAGGGTAAACTTGTCATTAATATAAAATAATTAGATGAAAAATAGATAAGGGGTGGTGAGCTTTTTATTTTTGAAAGTTTAGGGGGTAAAATAATTCTTAATTGCATTTAACTTCTTTTAAACCTCTAGAGTTTTTTTTTTCTGATTACGAATTAAACATTCGTGATTGTATTGCAGGTTAAATTTTAGGTGATTGTCACTGTGGTTAATAGAGCCGCTAGATTCATCTCACCCACTCAAGTATATCCTTGATGACTTTCGAGTACTAAAAATTAGGAATGCAAGTTCCTCACGCATATCCAGCTGAATAGTTTAGTTGACAGTCTACCTAAGTTGAGCTACGAATCCCTTTTCCCTCAAATGTTTTATATTATATTTATAGAGGTCTAGCTCTAGCTCTAGCTACCTGTAAAAAAATTCAGATTCCGAAGGGGGTGGGTTGGGCCGGGGATATGTAACAGGCCCACCTGGGTTCACGGGGTTTTATTTTAGGGAATTTTTTAGACCCCTACCCCACAGCCCACACCAACCAACGCACCCAAAAAATCCCCACAGATTCGTTCCTTCTATTTTATTTGGAAACGTTAATGGGGCATGGGGACCCACGTAGAATTGCCTGATTGAACTGCGTGAATTTACGGAACAACCCTTTCGAAATAAATCTATTACGAATCAATAAATAATAGCAGCCTTCAATCTGTTTGGCCCCGTCCCGTCTACTTGATGTAGCAGCCGTCTGATCCGGCTTTTGATTGTAGCGTCAGAAATGAATCGTTCACAATTTTATTATTCCGACATGGAAGAGGGAATTATTGGAAATTGTAAAAGGAATTTTAAATTCAAATAGAAAGAATTTGATCAATTTCTTTTATTCCCCCACCCCCTATAATTACTAATGACTTAATTAGTAACATTAAACTTATTTTATTTTATAACAGTTAACGAAATGGTAATGATATGTTTGCAATATGCCCTGTTTGGAATAACAATAACGTTGTCATGACAGGAAAGTTAATAATTACAATTAAATCCTAACAACATAATTAGCTAGACAATTTGGGCAATTTCACTTGGAGTCTCGCTTCGTTGAATAGAATAGTGGAAACATAAACACATTGCAATATACTTATTTCAATGAACAAAATCTCCATAGAAATATTGTGTCGGTGATGTGCTGACAGGCATGCCACGTCATCCATCTCTTTCTAATATCCCCACAAACCTTAACTGCTTTTATACGTCTCTCTCAGTTTTGCCTCTTCACTCTCAAAAAAACTTCTCCTTTTCCATGAAAAATTATGGCAGATTCACTTCCTGAACAACTCTCACACATCTCTTTCTTCACCTCTCGACTCTCGTAGTCTCGTGTTTTCTTTATAAACTTTTCTGCGACACTATCATTCAATATCAAGCGTTGACAGTTACCCAAATCTGCAACAACCCCTTCACATGTTTTCCCTTTGCTCTGCCTTTTCCCTCTCCGCAAGTTTCAAAATCAGAGCCACCAATCTCTCAATAGGGACTCGAATTTGCATGCCATCCTCTACTTTCCAAAAGATGTTGCATTGAAAACGGGTAAGTTTAAAAAGTCTCGCCCCTGATTTGTAGTTTTTTTTGAACCATTTGTTTTGAATGATTGTAAGAATTTTAGGACAGTAATTGGCGGTTACCATTTCGGGTTTAGATTTCTGAGATTTGGAGATTTCTTGGGATTTTGAATTTGGAGTGAATGCTGGCCCTACAATCCTTTCATTCCTGAGAGAATGCCGAGGCAAAACTTGAATCTTGATGGGAAAATTGTAGGGGGGAAATGCAAAGTGAGGAAGAGGGGTTGTTCTTCAACATCTTCATCTTCATTAGTGCAGAATTATCGTTTAAAACGCGCTTTTCTGGTAGGAAGAAGAGTGGGATCGAGCACTCCCGTGCCAACTTGGAAAATGATGAGCTCGAGATCTCCATCCATGGGAAAAGATGAGGCGTTGTTGTACAAGAACCATGCTGCAAAGGGTGGTAAAAAGGGCAAGGATTCATCGGTATCAGCCCGAAAGTTAGCTGCAACTCTGTGGGAGATTAATGGGTTGCCTTCGCCCAAAATGAGTAGTGAAGTAGAACTGTTTGGTAAAGAAGGGATTTTAGGGTCATCGAGATTGGGATCAATGGCTCTCGGCTTGTCTGATCTGTTTTATAGTCCTGGTCCTGAGGTGGGACAGTTTTTTTTTTCTTGAAACAAATAGCACTTTGATTGTGTTAGTATTTTCATTTTTGGGGTTTAATGTTGCAGAGAATGGATCCATCGCAACTGGTGAGCCATAGAAGAAGAGCATCTGTAGGTTCACAGAAGCTTCTGGCGGCTGATTGTGATTTAATAGGAAGAGGCAACAACTCTCTTCATAACTGCTTGTTAGAGGTACTGTTCTTGTTGTTATAATGCTAACTACTCCCACCAATTATTGTTTATAATTATCCTTTTCCCAGAGTAGATCTGATTTGAGGTATTTTGACCTGTTTTTGCTTGTCTGGTTGGGAAATGGACAAACTCTGATGTTACTAGTGTGAAAGAGAGAACATGGGTTCTTCTTTTTCCATGGTCACCACAGAAGCCAACAATGTCATGTGATTGTCAGCTTCCATGTACAGGCACATATATTTACTTGAAGCCGTTTTTGTTTGTCTTCTGATTGTAGTGTCTTTAATGTATAAAATCCTATTGCGTCTAGATTCTTATCTTGTTGCTAGAAAACTTGATTCTAAGGAAGAATATGCAGGTTGATCAGAAAGAAAGTCATCCTCGGTGCTCATTAAGGCACTCCATTGGAACGAATAAACTTCTCAAGGATGCTTATAATGGTCTTGTAACTTCTAAAGAGCTGCTCAAAGTGATGAGCCGCGTGTGCCGTGTCAATCAACAGAAATCCCCGGCCTTGTCCCTTTTCTTGGCACTGAAATTCGAGCTTGATCGAGTGTGTACCCATGTTGCTAAGTTACTGCATGAACGGGCAAACCGGTCTGAGATTGAACATGAGTTGGGACAGTTTGAAGATGAAAAGGTTGTCTGGAAGCTAAAAGAACAAGACAGGATTCGTAGTGCCATTGCATCTGTGGCTGGAGATCTCGAGACAGAGAAGAAGCTGAGACGACAGACGGAACGCATCAATACCAAACTCGGTCGTGAACTGGCAGAAGCTAAGGCATCTCTATCTAAGATTACCAAGGAGCTTGAGAGTGAGAAGAGGGCTCGGGAGATACTCGAGCAAATGTGTGACGAGTTGGCCCGAGGGATTGGTGATGACCGGGCAGAGGTGGAGGAGTTAAAGAGGCAATCGGAGAAAGTACAGAAGGAGGTCGAGAAGGAGAGGGAAATGCTTCAGCTGGCTGACATTCTGCGCGAGGAACGCGTGCAGATGAAGCTCTCTGAGGCCAAGTACGAATTCGAGGAGAAGAATGCAGTCGTGGACAAGCTGAGAAACGAGCTCAAGGCTTATCTGAAGTCGAAGAGAGGCCCAAAACGAGACAATTACTCCCCGAGCTACGAAAAGATCATGGAGCTCGAGAAGTATCTGAGAAAAACTCTGCCAGGACCTTATCAGTACGAGGATGCAGGAAAAGGAGAGAGAGCAGGAAATAAAGACGAAGCAGATGAAGAGGAAGAGGAAGAGGAAGAGGAAGAAGACAGTGATCTCCATTGCTTTGAACTGAATGTTGAAGATATCAGCAAGAGCTTTCAAGGGAGAAAACAGATGAAACCATCTGTTTCCTCGGGAAGAAGGAGCATAGAGTGGGAATTATTCACCAAAGAGAAACAGGATCATGTTCTCTATGGGAAGAAGGATATGGAGGAGGAACTGGAGAGATACAACATGATCAAAGATCTAAGGGAACATATTGTTGCTGGTTCACGAACACAGGATCACATGATGAACAACTCTTCGAAGGATCTCAGTGGAGGAGTTGCTTGCCATGGATAAAAGAGATAAAATAATATATATATATATAAAGAATAATTACGTTTTTCTATTATTTACATGAAAATAATTTGTGTAAATTGTGCTTTTTGAAGTGATAGTTGTTCTATACTAGTGCGACATACGAGCTATATTCAAGTAAATGTCTTGGTCATTTCTAAATCTATGCTAGTTTAATTTTTTTATAGTTAATGTGGGATATTTATCACATGACCTTTTCCTGCTATTAAAAAAAGTTATGCACCGACAAGATTTTTTATATCATGATGGAATCATTCTATTCTGATTCAATTAATTAATGAAATTACATACACTGATCCCTCACACAATGATCTGGTTCCAGCCCTACCACCACAAGGGATCAGTGTATGTAATTTCACTAGTAAGTTATTTCAAAGTATCTCAATGTTATTAATTGCAACAAAACTAGAAGAACCTACAAGAATCGATATAGTTGTGATCTGTCACAATAGTCCATAGGGGCCAAGCAAGGAAACCCGGGGCCATGGTCCCCAAATTTACGAAAAAAGAATTTAAAAATATTTTTCCATCCGTTAAATTTGATTCTGCCACTGCCACCCTACAAAAAAAAATCACTCTCCTATTGATCTGGTTCCATCCCTACCACCACAAGGGATTGGAGGGGTAGATCCCACCAGGAGAGTCGAGGGGGCTTCTGCCCCCCACCCGAAAAAATTTATAGTACAAATTCATCCCGATTCCGGAATCCTACCTACTTGGTCACTGCCACTCCATCAAGCATCAACTATGTTTTTTGCACATGGTCTTTGTATCAATTAGCCCTGGGCAGCGGGTGCGGTAAATTCCACTCCGCCCGCTCCCGCAACCGCCAGACCCGCGCCCGCGCGGGTAGGCGGGCGGACGCGGTCGCTATTTTTGTGCCCGCATTTGTTAGCGGGCGGGATGCGGGTAACACTTTTTATCATGTGGGTAACACCGCACTGCACCGCACCACCAATGTTTCGCGGTGCGATGCGGTAACAACTCTTCGCGGACGGTTCGCGATATAGATTTTCGGAACCGCAACTTTCGTGGGCGGGACGCGGTACGGGCTGTTTCGGTACCGCCCGCACCGCTGCCCAGGGCTAGTAGAAACAAAAGAAAAAACGTACACTAGATATAAAAGTACAAAACGGAGCCGAAATTAGGCACTATAGTTTGCGAACATCCTGTCCACTCCACCTTTTAAATCTTTTATGCAAAAATCTAGATAAATTTAACCCCACATTTTTTAAATAAAATATTTCATAAATTAAAAAAATATTAAATTTATTAATAATCGGGAAAAACAAATAAATCGTCTCTATTCCATATGTAAGTTCGATAGACTCAATTTATCTAACCGTATCTCATATGATTTGTGGCAAATGGGTAGTGTCCACCAAATTAGTGTTTTTTTCTCTTTTACTAAGTAGTCAGTTATTCCATTTCCTTCTTATATTGATGTTGTGGGTGGATGCGCATTTCTACATTTCTATATTTATTTTAGTATGAGTGTTATATGTGTTTGTAGCTCTTACAAAAATAGATTATAATTTTCTTTATTTTTCCTTTTTTCATATTATTTTAAAACACTTCTCATTTTCATTCTTTTTTTTAATTTTCAGCCATAATTATTTTTTACAAGTATGTAAAATGCAACTATTTTTTCTCATTCTACTTGTCAATTCTGTTAATAAATAAAATTTGTAAAAAAATATTATTTCTGCAATTTTTTTTAGTTCTTTTAAACAGTTCAAACTTCAAACTTATAGAGTAAGAAGTAGAATGCAAAGGAAACAAAAATTGAAAAATAATATAATTACGAAACATGTTATTATTCCATCACGGGACTTGGCAATGAGACACAAGTACTGTACTTCTGTTCAAACACAACGGCAGCTTCTATTTTTTTTAAAAGTTCAGTTACAAATATTTTAACTGTTTCTTCACTTTTTTTCCAACCAAAAGAGCTCATGTGGGTTTGAATCCGGATCTAAAAAAAACAGCGGTTAGCGGAAGCAGAAGCGGATGAAATTTTCGAATCCGTTAATTTAGCGAAAGCGGAAGCGGTTAAGGGCTTACCGCTATCGCTAAGACCGTTGGACACCCCTAATTTTTTTCCAACCAAAAGAGCTCATTTGGGTTTGAATCCGGATCTAAAAAAACACCCCCCTAAAAAAATAAAATAAAATAAAATTAAAGTGCCAAATTTTTTAAAATATTCAATAGTTATGAAAAATAATAATTTTAATAACTTAAATAATAATAACTTTACTAATTCAAATATTTAGAACTCGGATGAACTTAGGCGTTGGAGGGCAATGATTTAAATTTTCATGATTTAAATTTTTTTTTTTAAATTCAAATGAGCCTAGACTATTTTAAAAACAAAAATGGCCGAAGGGGGGTCAAGGCCGGGCTAGCTCCCTCCACCCTCGGTTTGAACCAACTTCTGTTTTATAATTTATTTTTTAATTTTAAAATCTTAGTTGTATTTAATACATAATTCTAATTGCTCATTTCTTTTAATTTTAAATTTTTATATAGCTTTTGAAACATTTAAACACTAATATTTTAAAAAAAGTTAGAAAAGCTAACATGCAAACACATCCAAAGGAGCAGAAGCAAATAGAAAGTAAAAACCAAGTACAACAGCATCTTTGTATCACCTCTTTTATTCGCTTCTTGTTCATTTGTATAAGGAGAGCCAAATTACAACACTACTATAAATAAGCTTCTCGAGTTCGATACCAGATTAGTTGCTGTTCAATCGAGGTAGCACAAAATCTTGAATGAGGGTAAATTTCGCCTGGCCGCCGTACTCCTCCGGCAAGACTTCTCCGCCGATTTCTCGAACCATTTCTCTTTTTTCGTCTTCATTCGTCACTATAAGAATCTGCAGGATTGAAGAGCTCAGTTTCAACTTTGCTGCTCTGCTTCCTCCAAACAATTCAATCCAAAAGCAGACAAAGTGTACTGTACTGTATGCTTCATGTACCTTTTCTTTAGTAGCTTTCTCTAGGAAGCGGCTTACGAATTTCCAGACGCGTTGGAAGAATCCAGGCATGTCTATGATGTAGAGCTTGCTCAAGCGCTCGGGGTAATATGACTGTGCAAACGAGAATTTTGTTCATTTTAAGCACAAGTCATACTCCAACAACAGCAAGTTACAGGGGTTGTAAAAGGTTCCTTTGGTGAATTGCATAGTAACCCTGGAGGCTGGGATTTATTGAGTATATTTGGTTTTGTTGAGCTAACAAAGTCCCACAAATAGTACCCCACGGATTGTGAGTTAGAAAGTTGATGGGTTTATATCGAAGGACAAATATTATAGTGTTATGAGGCTTTTGGGGTAAAACCCTGAGAATAAATCCGTAAGAGCTTCAACTCAAAGCGGACAATATTCGTACCAATTAGGGTTGTATAGGATCCGAAAATTAAATCCTAATTAGTGTTTGTATAGGGTTCGAAAATTAAATCTTATCAGGTTTGATGAATTATATTGCAAGGCCACTTACTTGCAGGAACTGAAAGCCAGTGATCAAAGCACGAGCATCCACGTTTCTGAAGGACATCCCTTCCATATCTAAAATGACAACCATCTTTTCGTTGCCTACTTGTTTACTTCGAAAACCACTGAAATCGCAAGAAAAATTTAGGAATAAGTACAGAAAACCATGGTTACAACAACTACTACGAAGTATGGTGGAGGAAAATAACAGAAACTCGGAGGTTGTTAGGACAAGTATCGGATTGCAAACACAAATTTATATCTACCTATAAAGAGAATTGATATAGCGCAAGAATTATAGACACAAGAAACACAAAAAAGGTGGGACCGTGTGGATGGACAGTTGAGATTGATGTTTAACACGTGACGATTGTTGTTAAACACTCGGGCCCCACCTTTCTTGGGTTTCTTGCGCCTATAATTCTTGCGCTATATGCTACAATCTAATACTTTAATGCTTTTAAGAGAGTAGTCCACATCCAATTGATAGGTTAGCTAACACACGCATACCTCCACGGACCTAAGCCCGTTTACTACTAGAGCCCAGGCACGAGCCCATCTACTAAATCTTCTTATGATATCAGAATTGATATGGTTTAACAGCCCAATAGAGATCCAAAGGTATGTAAGACCCACAATTATACAAGCCCGACCGTATAATGATAATGAACTCGTGAGCACTTATAAGAGAGCAACGCGCATCCACTTTATATGTTAGCCAACACGCACACGCCTCTACGGGCCTTAGCCCATTGACTGCTGGGCCGGATCAACTAAATCTTCTCTATGGTCAATAAAACGTCTGGTAGTTTTCCACCCACACCCAGAAGTTAAAGATTCTATTCCTAATCTGCTACATTTTTCGCCTTGAAATTTAAAACCAACAAGCCAAGAACCTCAAAAGTTCACTTCCTGATATATGGCCAAACATATTGGCATCTAAGGGGGTGTTTTGCGCAGACCCTCTTATGCTTATAATTGGATTATAAGAACTTTTTTTGAAAAAATGAAGAGTTATTTTTGGCGGGAAATGTGATTATAAGAAGATTATAATTTTAAGAAGGCTGCGCAAAACAGGGCATAAATCACCACAGATTGGATTAGAACTATACCTTTCAATGGCTTTGTCCAGAAAATAAACCACGAATTCTGCAGGATGAGGAAATGGTTGCATCAGAAACAGATATTAACTGAACTTGATCTTTGTAAAGTATAAATACATCAGGGTCAGATACTGATTTAGTTAATTAACCACTTATGCCATTGCCATTATCAAACCCTTCATAGAAATTCACATAGTTCATTTCCTTTCGCTCAACTCCACCAGCATGCTATATCAAATTTTTTAGTACCGATTCAATAACCCTGTGGTGCAAGTGTACAATAAGTAATTAAAAGGAGGCTTTCATCTCCAGCAACGCAAATTTGACCTTGTTAACCTTAACTAATGGCCAAACTATCTGCTAAGCAAAAGTTGGATTCTAATTGGAATATAAAATATCATCAGTAGGCGCATTAGCCAAAAGGAAATTGCCCAAGCATAAGCAAAATTTGGCTCATAATCTTATGGCCCTCCACACTTCTGATACAATCAAGAACTCCTACGTTATGAGAACCAGATTATAATGAACCTTTGTGGTGGCACACCAGCAGACAAAAAAAGCCAAAGACTTGGTCAGAGGATCTTTATCAATAAAGAAAAAAAAACAAATGGTGAAATAGATGAAAACAAGATAACAGATTATACTCACTCTTGAATTGAAGTTGATCTTTGGCAGGGAAATGCATGTTGACTTTAATCACGACCAGTGGGTGGCCTTGTCTTGTTAGGCCTTGCAAAAAAAGTTTCTTGGAACCCAACTCATCTTGAATTTCGGATTCAGGGATGCCGTCCGGGGGCACGAAGGTAGCCCTCCATTTTTGCCACTGGACAAACATCTTTGCAGCTTTCCCAGTATCCATTGATCTTGCAATCAAGAATCTCATCAGAGTAGGATCACCAAACCCCTGTCAAACAAATAAGGAGGAAATTAAAAAGAGAACCTCACTGGATTCAAGAACTAAACTTTAACGTATGCTATAACGATAGAGAAATGGAATAAAAAAGAAATTACTTCCGTGGTACCACCAAGCTCTTGAACTGATTTCCGCAACTGGGCTAAGGCAGATTCTTCCTTTTGATCCATTTTTTTTTTCTCTTCCTCTTGTGAATGTACTCAGAGGATGAGGATCCTGAAGCAGGGAAAAGGGTCAGAGCAGAAAATGGTGGTGTGTGAGAACTGAGAAAGAAAGACTTGCAGGATTAAGTAAAAGACCTACCGCACACTATTTGCCTAACGAACGAATCCAGGACAGGAGCATTTCCTTCTCTATGAACTAAAAAGTTGATATTAATTTTCCGGCCTATGCTAAGGACCGAGGAAGTCCTTGCTCAGCGCATCTTAATATCTTCAATTAAATTTGCACTTTAATATCTTCGCATTGCGATTTTTGATGCCGATAAGAGTATTTGCATAAATAGCATAGGATCGACAATTTCCCTATAATTAGTTTAAACTACATTTTGCCCTGGAACAAAATAAACCGTCTGATAGTTTAGTGAATTGGCGGTTATGGTTTTTTTTTTTTGATAAGAATTGGCGGTTATGGTTAATCGTATAGCCTCGGTTTGATTCCAATTCATCCATGAAAAATTATAATTGGTGGTTCAACGAACTGATCATTAATCGTCGGTTACATAAAAAAATTTAAAAAATAATTGAAACTATGTTAGTGAACCGGCTAATTTGAATCGGTTGAACCTAAGTACGGATTTAGAAAAAAAAAAATTGGGAGAAATTTTTTAAGGGGCTAAAAAATTTTTATAAGGCCCAAATTTTTTTGAGGGTAAATAATATTTTGTATACATATATTTAAATTTTTTTGAGATTCAAAATATATTTTTTTGAATAAAATAGTACGAAATTTTGGTCCAAATTCTTTAAAAAATATATTTTTTTTTAAATTCAAATCACGGGCGGACGCAGGGGTGCAGACGTAGGGGGCCAGGGCCCCTTGTCCCTCCCTGCGTCCGGGTAATACCCCAAGGCCCCCACCCCATTTTTTTATTTCAGTTTTATTTCAGCTAGTTTATTTAGTTTTTTTAATTAAAATTTTATTTTAAGCTATTTTGGATATCTTTCAATGACAATGTTGGTAATTTTTTTATTTAGAATTTTCTATTAAATTAATTTTTTTTATTTCGGTTATTGTTATCTCGATTTTGTTCTATAGATCGATTTATATATTTTTTCATCCCTGTTTAATAAACATACTTTATTAGTGTAAATCTATGATAATTATTTATATAAATAAATTAAGTAATATAAACAAATTAAGTAGCTTTCATTTTATTATTATTATTTAATTTGATAAAATTATTGTTTTTTTTTAAACTGCCCAATTTATATATACGAATAATTACATAATACAATGACCTGGCCTACAAACTGTAGCGCCTTGTACCGAATCCTAACCACTTAGTCAACGCCCTGGTTACCCGTGGCCGATAGGCGAACTCCCTAAATAGTGTATTGAAACTGTACTGGGCTAGCCTAATTAGACGTGTACATAGCCGCTTAATTGATCCATTTACCACAATCTTCAAAACTATGCATGTGGTAGTCTAGAAGCCCTAAACTTTTGATGTATTTTGTCCACACCCAAGTGCTACTGTGAGCTGCACAATTGGGCCTTACAATTATGGGATCAACCAGATGGATTCACGGTTTTTCTCAACACTGGATAGATGCACAAGGATGACATCCATCATCTTCATCTTCAACACTGAACAAGAACTTGTTTGCAAGAGTTTGAGTGCACTTGGTAGAGTGTCACTCTTTCAAATATTTCAAGTATTTGATCATGGTTTGACGCCAAAATTCATCTTTTCAATTCTTCTTTTAAAAATCAAAAGTAAAAAATTGAATATGATATTCGAACCTTAGTTATTGTATTCATATTCAACAATGTTAACCACTACACTATAGAACATTAATGAAACTTTATTATTTCTAATTAACCTTTATTTTTTATATTTGTTTCAAATAGTTTTAATATGTATAAAATATTATAGTTTTTTAATATAATTATATTTGATAGTTTAATATTTTCCGATCGTTGGACAATCAATTCCAAACTTTTGAAGTTGTTTATATTGTATAGAAGCCGACTGTTGGTGCAAAATTATGGTTGCATTTGTATCAAATAATCGCAATAACTTCGAAACATGTATACTTGAACGGACCAAATCTTTACTGAGATTAATATGTATATATATATTTAATTAATATTAATATTGAAATAATCTTAAATATAAAATTTATAGTATATATAGTTTTAGGATTTAAGATTTAGGGTTATATATAGTTCATATGTAAAGTTATATATATAAATTATAAACTAAACATCTAATATATATATATATATAGGTTTTAGCCTTTAGAGTGGGTTCATAATTTATGAAATTATATATATATATATAAATTATACTTTATTATTTTTTTTTGGTATACACTCTAGAAAGATTAATACGTTTTTTGAAATTTAAATGACAAAAAATAACTAAAAAAATAATTAGCTGCAAACCGGCGATTCATGAACATAGTTACGAATTGTGCCGAAACAGTACCGGACCACGAGGTTGGACCATCCCCAAGCGATCCAGGATTTTCCTGAACCGCGGATTGGGGGTACCAGACGGGCCAACCGGACCGCCCGGTCCAAGATTTTTCTAGACCGTGAACTGGCGGTCCCGGGCGGTCCAATCTGGGCCAACCGGACCGCCCGGTCCAAGATTTTCCTAGACCACGGACTGGCGGTCCTGGGTGGTCCAATCCGGGCCAATCGGATCGCCTACCTCTATGTGCAGTCACATTAAAATTTATTTCCTTTTGACATTTGTGTAATTAATAAAATGAAAAAGGGGATAGGGGGGCCATGGTACCCCAATATTTAGGGTTGTCTAGCGGTATTAGCGGTAGCGGTTAGCCCTTATCTGCTACCGATATCGCTTTTTTGGCGGATTACGAAATGGCATCCGCTACCGCTACCGCTACCGCTTACCGCTATTATGCTACCACTTACCGCTATTCCGCTACCTTTACTACCGCTACGATAGCGTTAGCGATAACGGAATCCGCTACAATAGCGTTAGCGATAACGGAATCCGCTACAATAGCGTTAGCGATAACGGAATCCGCTACTACCGCTATAGTTAAAATAAATTAAACTGTTTTTATTTCACAATCGGGCGTTGACAGATGTTTGGTCCTGTGGAGTCCCCCTGTATGTAATGCAAATGGCTGCTAAATACAAAATGTGATGCTAACGATATTTCTATTTCAGAATTTCTTCAAAAACTAATGATATTTCGCGACGCACAATGAGAAGTTTGTTTGGGAATTGAGATGAGAAAGTAAATAAGTGAAGTCAAAATTCAAAGTGAGATTAGAATGGAAATTATAGAAGTCTGAAAACTGGAAGTGAAACCTTGAAAACGCGTGAAACTATTTCACTGTGAAGTTGATAATTGAAAAATGTGAAATCTGATCTGATTATCTGAAGTGAAGGTTGGAAATTTTATTTTTTTTTAGTTTTTTTATTTAATTAAATAAAAGCGGTAGTAGCGATAGTAGTGGTATCCGCTACTGCTAATATAGCGATTTTGATTTTGGTATCCGCTACCGCTACCGCCATACCGTTACCGCCGGTATAACGGTAGCGATAACGGTTTTTCGCCACTACCGCTAACCGCTAGACAGTCCTACCAATATTTTTAAAAATATATGTATATAAAAAAAATTATTTTTTCAGTTTGGTCTCAATATTGTAATTATATTTGTTTTTAAATAATGCATAAAACCACCATAAATGAGTTGGTAGAATTTCAATCTCTAAGCAACCTAGGGTGAGGTACCGCCCCTGGTCGCAAATTTCGTGAAGGTGTGTACCCAACACATGTGCGTGTGAATAACTCACAAAATCTAACAATTATTACAAGTGAATTAGTTTACCAAACATACCCGAAGTTAGTTTGCCAAACACAATAAATCTTTAAAGTATATAAAGATTTATAAGTTTAAAGTTAAGAGTTTATATATATATATATATATATATATATATATATATTTCATAATTTATAAACTTATATATAAATTATACTTTATATTTTATAGTTTATATCTATATATTTGTAGTTTTTTTATAGTTCATAATCTTAGGGTTATTAATTTATAATTTATATAATTTATAAATAGAGATTTATAAGTTTATATATATGTTTAGGATTATAAGTTTATAGTATATATAGTTGATTAAGGGTTTAGGTATATAAGTTTATATATTTATATATAATTCGAATTCACAAACTTACACATATAAATGAGGTCGGCAAATTAGTGGGCCAGGCTAACTTGACCCATTTTTACCGAGCTAGCGGGTTGGGTTTTGCAAACAGGTCGTGCTAGCCCGGTATAAAAAAATGCATTGGGCCCAATCCAACATGGGTCCTACAAAGAAGTAAAATTTGGCACCCTGAATACTCGGGCCATAGACTTTGTCGGGGGTAATGCCACAAACTTTACAGGTAGTGTGGCTCCCATATATCTTTTCAGCCTAATGTTTAATCATTAATGTGCTCTTTCATCTTTATTTTTTCTTACCCTTGTGTGGTTGCTGATCACTTCGGTGCCAGGATCACCATATTCTATCACTTTCTTTCCTGATGGCCTTGCATTATCTGGAGTGAGACCTACGTGAAGATGTTTCTTCATTAGCACCTCCATGGATTATCCATGGAGGTTTGAAATCTAGGTAAAAGCTAGGCAAATTTTCATTGAAGAAATGTGCAGCAGCAGTTACACGAGACACTAGTGATGCCTATTTATAGGCAGACTTGCACAACCCTAAATTCTACAATACATAAGCCCAATAATGGTGGCCCAATCCACAATAGCCCAATCATATAGTCCAACAGCTTGTATACCAGCCTCCTTAGCCCTATATAACAAGCGTTTATCTTGTATGTGGTCTGGAGAATATATGTTAACGATGTTTACTATCATCTGGGAGGAGCTTCAAGTACCGTGTAACCCCAACAGTCCAAAATGTCCCATTTATACAGGAGAGTAAACTGTGTAGTCTTCCAAATGATTATTATCTCACCTGAAGCTCTAATAGAGGGTTGGAAGGCCAAATCAAAATCATTATCGCGCCAAATTTCCTGGCAGACATATCTGTCTAGCTTCTCCAACTTTGACTCTTGTAGACAA
>JAOWBN010200595.1:0-14802 GCA_028565015.1 Pinguicula moranensis | reverse complement strand
GAAAATAATCATAGAATGAGACTATTCTTTCAAAAATCAGTTCTTGTGTAATTGATATCCTTTCACCAAAAATATATTCCTAATCTCGTATATTAAGGTTATTTATCAACCTCATTTATATGCATAAGATTTCTTGTACCGGAAGTCATGATCTGTAAGTTCTAATTAGAAACTCCTTCTAATTAAATTTATGCTTTGCAAAGGCTAATATGACTTCTTACAAGTGACCATAGGAATATCTTCTCCTAACATTTTAAGAGCGGTGAATCCTTTATTGATCACTCATAATCTTTCTGTGCTTGAAACCATTCCCAAGACTACCCATTGTTATCCATTTACGGTGTAACTCCGAATTGAATCAAAGAGTAGCATTCATACTCAATATCTCTATATGGTGATCACAAGTCTAAGAATCACTTATACCCACTATTTTTTAGAGTACCATCCATTGACAATATGGTGATCTCTATACGGGTCAATCCGATGTACTTGTCAGCTAGAGACATCCATGTTTCTAGCTTAAGTGTCACTACACTATAGTTGATGAGATCAATTATTTTCTTCTAAAGGAATTGGCTGAGAACATGCTAACATGTCCTATTAATGATACCCTGAACCTATAGTCCATTCACCAAGTGGCGTGATAATGTTGGTGGGATAAACATGGGTGTTCTTACTGAAAATTCGTTGATATACAAAAAGTGGCTTGTTACACAAGAATTCAACCGGAGGCCCAGTATTGATTGTGAAGAATTTATACTCTTGTGGTATAATTTTTAAGTATGATAATACAAAATATTTTGAAAATGCAACTGTCTTATAAGAGAATATCTATATTAAATTTCTGAAATAGAAAATGTAGAATTTCAAAATGTTTGATAATTAAATCCTTATATGGATTGAAAAAATTTGATCGCGTATGATATTATTGTCTGAATGCATTCATTTAAAAAAGAGCTATATGATGATATTATATGCTTATGTAGTGTGGATCATAATTAGAACAGATCTAAATATAAGAAGAACGAATCTAAATAAAAACAGATATTTGATACCTGATTAATGCGGAAGCGTATTTGGATCGTATTTTTCCGGACTGAATTAATCACGTTGAAGAGGCTATAAAAGTCCTTTTGAAATCCACGAACCAAATCTCCTCCCCGAGTGTGATTGGGAACAAGCCGAAAGAAAACTTATTATTTCTGGTTCTCAACGCATGAGTTGTGAGAGTCGTATGTAATCTCTGTAGGCACGTAGCCTTTATATAGAGATTTAACTGGATAGTTAGACGGGCTTGTGGTTAAGTGGGCTTTAGATTTTAATTAATTAAATGACTTAGTTAATTAATCCAACCTGTAGTTTATCAAGGGATCCAGATCAGTATATGCGATCATTGTTGTTTGAATTTACTAAAACTCACGAAGAGTTGTCAAAAACCGTGATTACCTTGAGAAAAAAAAAGAGGATTGCAAATATAATATTTTATAAGAATGATATATGGTTAGATGTTTTGATTGAGTACATGAAAAGATAGAGATTTTATGCGTCAATCATATTATACATTTAAAGTGTTTCAAAGATTTTTCAGAAAAGCACATACCTCCAATATGAGTATAATCATGAGATTAATTGATGTACATTATGAATAATTCTAGCCTCATGAAATTGGTGAATAACTACTTGGTGCTGAAGTGTTATTCTAAATGCAAAAAGTGCATTTATATTATCTTCCTGACAATATTAGATTCAATGATTTATTTATAAACTTGTGAGCAAGGTATAATTTTCACCAATCAGGAGATACTAGAATGGAGTTAAGGCTCAATACAAGTGGAAAATTTGGTACGAGCTTATACTATTGTGAGTATTCACAAATCTCATTAAGTTGGTTATGCAGGTGAAAAATATTTGTATCTGATCCACATAAAGACTGATTCCAAACGAGAAATTAAAATAGTCTATGAAGCAAGTCATCAATCTGTTTGGTTAGATTTGTCACTTGGTACATCAGTGATATATGTGGATGACCTCGAAGAAAGAAATGCAAACAACAATTTACAACAATTTTGAAATTGAAGAAAGTTCTATCAAAAGTGATAAAACAGAATATCTCCTTGAAATTCTATTCATGCATGAACTTCAACAAGGCGGTGTTATAATTCGACAAAACCGTGGTGATAATTTGACAGATTTTGACTTTTGAAAGTTGTGGTGGAAGATTAAATGTGGTTGCCACATGTATATAAATTGATACAATGGGAAGATATTCCATGTTGTGCTCTTTTTCTTCGCTAAAGTTTTTTCACCAGATTTTACTTAGTAATATTTTTAACGAGAAAACATCTCAAAGCAGATTATAGAAAAAGAATATTGTACTTTTTGTTTCTTTCACTAGGTTTTTTCCCACGTGATTTTTTTAGTAAGGTTTAAGCAAATATATTCTTAATACAATTCATTCAAGTAGGAGTTTTATGAATATTAATTATTATATAGACAATGTCCATTGTACGACAAATGTTAAGAATTAAGAACAATTGTCTTACTTTCCCTATCCCATTTATAAGCAACACATCATGAAAAACAAAACAACACAATGTACCAATTATATTCCTAACTAAGTTGGGATTTGAGGGATTATATGTACGCAGTCTTACCCTTATAATTATATAAAGAGGTTATTTCTGTTGCGACAAATATGAATTATATTATTTGATGTTTTGAGTTCCAATAATTTCAATAATAAAAGCACTGAATTTAATAGAGCCATTTTGATCTAGTTCATTATTAGCACAAAGCTAAAAGAATTGTCAATGATAACTCTTCCAACTCCATTTGCAATGGATACAAGCAACGGATATCATGAAGAATGACAAATATTTTTATCTCATTTACAAGTGTCTTGTTAACGCATTGTTGTATTGTATTTTTTATTCTATAAAAGGAGGTGACGTTCATAATAAAGTGATAATTGAGTATGATTTTTTTTTTCTCTTCGAAATGGTATATCTACAAAAATAGTCTTTTTATCTCTTGTGGGTAGTAGTATAATTGCGTACATCTCACCCCCTGCAAATCTTGTGTAGGATTTTTGGACCTGATTCTAAGTCACTTAAACAAATTATTAATAACTTCTTGATGAATAAAGTATAAAGTTTCAAAAATCTAAATGAAAGCACGTAAAAGACACCGAATATAAGACCCATGGTTCGTCGGAGTATAACTTCGATTAGTCCACGTTGATCTCCAAATTAGGACGCTCGCCAACAATTTATTAATCACTAAAACCAAGGAGAACCTTCAAAGGAGTCGTTAGTACAACTTCACAACAAGATAACACTGAAGATCACCAAAGATCACATATGATCTAGAACACAAACCACACACAGATCTGTTATTTAACTGAAGAATCAGGTGATTCTAATGAAGGATCGTCAAAGAAGTTTGTCACGAAGGATGCGTGAGAATGAAAGCAAAAACTTTGATTCATCGAAAAGTAAGAATTGTGTGCAAGTATTATCCTTATGTCGTTTCATCTTCAGCCGTCCGATCTACCACATTAATGACCACAATTTTGTTTCCCGTTGGTCAAGTTGCATCCATTGGATGAAAAGGACAGGATCATATCTTCATTCGTAGCATAATATTGTCCGTAGGATCAGTTAAGATGTACAGAACGGTCCAGATTTTGCACAATAGTCGAAAGCGACTCTTTAGCTTCAAGCCATTAGATTTCGCATTGTCAATAGCCAGGATGTGTCACTCTAGCCAAGGCTCACCGCCTTTTGTTAGCTGTTGGATGGAGCTTTGATCAGACGGTCCAGATTAGATTACAGAATAAGTAAAAATAAATGTGATCCTCAAGATCAAAGTTGCAAGGATGGATGAGATCTTGCCACGTGTCTCAACACTATGCATACGATTTAAAAACTAAATGGACAATAGAGATTAGATCACTTGAGCAAGGGTACTTTGGGGACTTCACATTTAACATTTTCTACCTTGAAGTCACCATGTAGCTTGCAGACAGAAAAAATTTATTGACAATATAACATATATGCAAAATTAACAAAAATAAAATAAAGTTTTCCTGCAGAGAGATTAGTTAATACCAAGCAGTTTCAAGCAATATTGAAACTTATTCTGAGTGACAATTTTTGTTCCTAAGTCAGTTGCATTCTGATAAGTGGATATCTTTTCTAGTTTAAGTTGTTTTCCAGCAAGCACATCATATATGAAATAAAATTTAATATCAACATGTTTAGTACGTTCATGGAATACTGGATTTCTACTTAAGTATATAGCAGACTAACTGTCAGAAAGAATTGTTGCTGCATAATCAAAGATTTCACATTCTTTTAGTAGACCTTGAATCCATAATCCTTCTTTAAAGGCATCTGCCATTGCAATGTATTATGCTTTTGTGATTGAGAGTGCAACTACAGGTTGTAGTTGGGATTACCAACTCACATTGTTTCCACAAAATAAGAAGGTATAGCTAGTTGTAGATTTTCTAGAGTCAATACACCAGTAAAATCACTATCAACATATCCTATTAGATTCCTAGAAGTACTCTTATTAAAGCATAATCCTAGTTCTGTAGTTCAAATTAGATAGTGTACTGTCCACTTGAGTGCATACCAGTGATCTAGACCAGGTTGTGCCATGTATCTACTAAGTAGGGATACTGCGAAAGCAAGATCAGGACGAGTACTCACCATACTGTACATTAAGGAGCCTAACACATTTGCATATGGTATATTTTGGATTTTTTCAAACATAGTGGGTATCTTAGGACACTGTGACTTATCAAGGAGCCTAACCCATTTGCTTTTTGATGCAGTTTTAAAGCTCCTAAGCTTTTGTTCCTATCAATTTCAATACCTAGGATCCTCTTAGCTTCGCCTAAATCTTTTATTTCAAATATAGATTTCAACTTCTGTTTTAAATTCAAAATTCCAGATTATGACTGAATAACCAAAAGCATATCATCAACATACAGTAACAGATAGTTCGCGGTTAGTTCACGATCCGGGTTACAATTACAGTCCTTTTCATCCATACATTTTGCGGTTCTCAAGAGTTTTTCTTTCTCTTTCACTGGTCATAGACTGACCCTATGTATCTTTTTTCTCGTTGCTGTAAATATTTTCTTATATATGAAATTTGGCTTAACTAAAAAAAACATACAATAACAGAAATACAAAGGAATTCTTAGAATGTTTGTAGTACGGACATGGATAATAGCTACTTTGATTAAATTTTAAATTTTTCATAAAGGCATCGAATTTCTTATACCACTGCCTAGGAACTTGTTTAAGTCCATATAGAGATTTCGCCAGTGAACGCACATAGTTAGGTTTATTTTTATCTATGAAACCATGTGGCTGAGACATATAAATTTCCTCTTCTAGATCACCATTTAAGAAGGCAGTCTTAACATCTAACTGGTCTATTTCTAGGTCAAGACAAGCAACAAAAGCGAGCATTATGTGAATGGTTTTATATTTTGCAACTGGTGAGAAAATCTCATTGTAATCTATCCCTTCCCTTTGTGAAAAATCTTTTGTAACCAGTCTTGCTTTAAACTAATAGGGATCAGATTTAAATACACCTTCTTTAAGTTTATAAACCCTTTAAATCCAATTACTTTCTAATTTCTAGGTTTGGGAACTAAATTCCAAGTCTGGTTTTTTTTTTCTACTGAATTCATTTCTTCTTTCATGGCAATTTTTCATTGTTCAGATTGTTCAGAGTTCGTAGCAGATTCAAAACAGTCAGGGTCAGGAGCATATAATTCATTAGCAAAAGCATATTCAATACACTCCACATAGTTTGCAAATTTTCTAGGTACTCTTTTTTCTCTAGCTCCATTGTTCAAGGCTATGCTATATGGGTTATCTTGGGACCGTTCAGATTAGTTGTTGGAAGTTGAGGGATGGAACTGATCAACTTGAATCTGATCAGGTTCCATGGGTGCCTCAATTTCTTCAAGATCCATGACAGTTTCGTGTGAAGGAATTTCTCTGCCAAGCTCCACCTCAATTGGAGCATTCCCAATCTCATTTCCTTTTTCTAATTTTGATGTTTTAATCACACAAGGAAAGTCTACTTCATTAAACACAACATTCCTGATGATTATTATTTTTGCTCCTAGTTGGTTCAAAATCCCATAGTCTATTACCTTCTGTGCCTTCTTGATAACCAAGAAAGACACATTTGGTGGATATGGGGTCAAGTTTTCCTGACTTTGTGTGTGCATATGCCACACACCCAAATACCCTTAGATGAATCAGATTCTAGTCTCTACCGGTCCAGACAAATTCAGGGCATTTAAAGTCCAAGGTAAAAGAGGAGCTCCTATTTATAAGATTGACTCCCATACTTAGTACCTCCTCCAAAAAACGTTTTCTTAATCCTGAGATGACTAACAAACCTCTTACTTTATTCAGCAGAGTCCTATTTTTCAGCTACTCCATTCTTTTGTGGGTATACCTAACAGTCTTGTGCCTAGTTATGCCACATTCAATACATAGAGAGTCAAACATAGAATTGCAGAATTTTAGACCTTGTCAGTTCTCAGAAATTTAATATGTTTCTATATTTGATTTTCAATAAGTGTTTTCCAATATGCAAATTTCACATAAGTCTGATCTTTAGTTTTTAGTAAGAATACCCAAAATTTTCTACTGAAATCATCAACAATGCTTAAGAAATACCTAGCACCACCATGTGAAGCCACAGATTCAGGACCCCATAAGTCAGAATGTAGGTATGCAAGAATTGACTTAGATTGATTAACACCTTTAGGAAATTTAGTTTGTGTTGCTTTCCTAAAAATGCTTCACAGAATTCTAGGTTACATATTGTTGGTTTTCCTAGAATTCCTAGATTATGTAAGATTATTAATCCTTTATGACTCATATGACCCAGTCTCAGATGCCAAGTTCTAGTGTTTTCAATTGTTGGCATAATCAAGGAGCATTCATTTTCGAGTTCCATGTGTTCTCCTTCTAAAAATACAATCTGTTTTTTCTTCGTGCAGTTAAAAACAGTTATTCACTCTAAGTACAATTTAAAGGCCATTTTCAGCATGAATACGTACTCTAATTTTTCTAAAGCTCTGAGAGAGATGAGGTTTCTTTTTAGATCTGGAATGTACCTAACATCAGTGTTGAAGTTTCTCATATAGACAAGTTCCTTTTTAGTTTCATCTAGATTCTCAAACCAATGCTTAAATGCACTCATATGAAATGTGCATCCAGAGTCTTAAACCCATTCCTTTCTTAAGTTATCATCAAAAAAAATAAGGGCTTCAGCTAGACAGCTAGACACATACAAAACTTCACTTTCACTGTCATGTACTTGATTTTCAATTGCTACATTTGATTCAGATTTTTTTTCCTTATTTTTCTAGAGCATAGCAGTCTTTGATTAGATGCCCAGGTTTCTTACATTAGCAGCACGTTCTGGTTTCCTTTTGGTCTTTATTTCTATCATTTTTTATTTGTATTTCTATTTTGTTCAGAGGGTGATCTACTATTTACCAACAGTGTACTTGAGCTTTTCCTACTATTATTTATCTCAATTTCCTTAAATTTTAAACCATACATAATTACTTCAACTTTAGGGACGACCCACGAATATTGTAGTGCATTTTTTACAACAAAATAATTTTCAGTAACAAAATTTAGCAGGATCATTGTTAAGCTTGGTTCATCTAGTTCATGCTCTGTTCCTTTAAGAATTTGACATCGTTTTAATTCATCAATTGTTTTTTTATGCATCCATTATAAATGAAAAATAAAGTTCCTTTTATAAGGATTATGTTACTGGCAGTCTTAGATGCATAGAGAGAATTTAGCTTAGTCCATAATTTTAGTGGATTTTCCATCTACCTTCCTAAGCATTGAGTCAAATAAATTTAATATAAGTAAATTATACGCCTTTTCATGTATTTTTTCTATTCTTTTCTTAGATTCTTCTGGCCCACTGGTTATATCTTCTTTCAGTGTATGATGTACCTTGTGATGTGATAGTATGACTTTCATGCATTTACTCCAGCTATTAAAATCACTCTTTCCATCAAACATGTTAATTTCAATTCTAGTTGACATGTTGCATCTTTCTAATTTCCTAAGTGTTTAAACACAAATAATTAATCTTGTAGTTCTTAATTACCAACTATTTAATTTCCAGTAACTACTTCAAAACAAACTTATTGAACTAGTAGGAATTTAAGCAATAGTTCACAATTAACGGATTTTCACAGTGTCAGATTTCACACAGCAACGGCAAGCTGTGCACATTGGAAAGTCGTAAATGAGAAGCAGAAGATCCCAACTAGCAGTTCTTTATTTTCACAAAAATAAGGTTAATAGGGAGCATTCCTACCCTAACTTTGTTAGGTTTTTCCAAGGTTGGCTAATTGGTTAGCCTTCAAGTGACTCTTGTCCCAAATCAGACCCAAAAACCTTCACTAAAGCCCGGGCCTTACTCTGATACCATTGTAGGATTTTTGGACTTGATCCAAGCGACTTAAACAAATTATTAGTAACTTCTTGATGAATAAGAACAAAAACCACACACGGATCTGTTGTTTGACTAAAGAATCAGGTGATTCTAATGAAAGATCGTTGAAGAAGTTTGTCGTGAAGAGTGCAAAGAACGAAAGCGAAAACTTAGATCCATCGGAAAGTGAGAATTGAGTGTAAGTAGTATCCTTATGTCGCTTCATCTTCAGCCGTCTGATCTGCCACATTAATAAGCAAAATTTAGTTTCTTATCGGTCATGTTGCATCCGTTGGATGAGAAGGGCAGATGGAGGGACAAGATCATATCTCAATTCACAGTGTAATATTGCCCGTAGGATCAGTCAAGATGTGCTGAACGGTCCAGATTTCACACGACAGTCGAAGCGACTCTTTAGCTTCAGGCTGTTAGATTTCTCATTGTTAATGGCCAGGATGTGTCATTTTGGCCAAGGCCCACCGCCTTTTGTTGGTCGTTGGATGAAGCTTTGATCAAACGGTCCAGATTAGATTACAAAATAAGCACAAATAAATGTGATCCGCATGATCAAAGTTACATGGATGGACGAGATCTTGTCGCGTGTCTCAATACTATGCATACGATTTAAAAACTAAACGGACAGTAGAGATTAGATCATACTTTGGAACTTCACATTTAACAACGGGTATGTTTGGTTTGACTATGAAATTTTTGTAGTCTTTCTCTCTATAATTTCTTCTTTTTTATTTTCTCTACATGCGTTATGTTTACTATACTTAGTTTTTTTACCAAGAAAATCATAAGAATGATGGGTCACACGTGTTTAACACCAATCCCCACGTATTAAACATCAATCCCAACTGTTCATTTGGTGCTAAACATGCAGGGTCTCCATTCTTGTGGAATTCGTGGGCTATATCATTTTTCTTAATTTTATAACAACAATCGATTTAAAAAGTATTTTGTCCGTTCCCAAGACTAATTCTGTACACGTAATCCTTGCATTGAGTCGAATCTGCCCCCATTAAATTTATTAAGTACGCTAGGCTATGAATATTAATTTTCTTGACTTTTATTTTGACTAATAAATTCTTTCAGATTGCGCCTCGTGGTACGAGTGGTGGCTAGAACTTATTGGTCAACTATAGATCCATATTTTCTTATAAGAATTATCAGGTAAAATGCCACTGATTGATGATTATGGGATTAATTTTTTATTGTTTGATTTTCAGATCCCTATACTGTTGCACATACTCAAGAATACGATTGTGTCCAACTCTATAGATGTCAAGCCATCTGTAACAGGCTTGCCATATCCTTGCAACCAGTCTGCAATTCAGAAATATATGATCCACAGTTTCCTGCTCCTCATTGCCGAAGGCGTTTTCCAAGCAAATGCACAGACTTTTGCTGGGAGTACATAATACATTGTTCCACACCTCGTTGGCCTCTTTGTTTGCTAACTCTTCTTGCCATTCAGAGATCATCAGGACATTGTTGGTCAATTTTTGTAAGGAATTTGTCGGATTTAGTACTGAAAAACTCAAATTCAACAGTTAAAGTAACTTTTGAGAGTAAAATAGACAAAAAATTAAGTAAGCAAGTAAAAGAGTCGGGTTAATTCTCGTGGTTTGCTGAATCCTTAGATTTCGGTTAGTCTACATTGAGCTTCAAAAATGGATGCCCTCGTAGCTTATATTTCCTTTTCCAAATCAGAATCAGCCATTCAAAGTATAATCTCTAATAAAAAAAACTCTCAGAAAACCTCAAAAATTCAGCAAACAATCGTTGATCACAACGTGACTAAGGGGGTGTTTTGCGCAGACCCTCCTATGCTTATAATTGGATTATAATGACTTTTTTTTAAAAAGTAAAGAGTTATTTTTTGAAAAAATGTGATTATAATTGGATTATAATTTTAAGAAGGCTACGCAAAACAGGGCATAAGTGTTACAAAAACGCTTCAAATCACGGCCAAAATCACTTGACCATAAGTGAAAACAATAAAGAACCAGAGGTTCTCGTAGAACAGAGCGAGAGCAATTCTTAGAGAGAGAGAGAGCGTGTATCGAAAATTGAGTTGATTGTCGATGTAAACATAGACTTTTCAGCTTAAATGCCCTGTGGAACTTTTGATCATGGTTGTTGAATTCAAAAGACCGAGTGTTCTATGGTCAGTCTTCATAAGTCTAATTTTTGTCCCCTCGTTTTGATCTTAGATCTTTGGTCAGGATTTATTCTTTTGCATCGCTTGAACCTAGCCGTCGGATAGTTATCAGAACTCCAATGACTTAGATTGCTTCGACCGTTTGTATTCAGCTTGTTCGGGAAGCTTCATTTTTGGACCGTTGGATCAAGAAGTTGCTCAACAGTGAAGATGATTTGTAGACAACTTCCTCGAGAAGCTTCTCCTGTTTGCCGTTGGATCAAGTAAAAAATGAACCATTGTGATTAAGTCACCATTTCAAGCAGCAAAAGACATTGGCCGCACGATGCAGATATCTCAAACTGTCAGGATTGAAACAAACAGTTTACACATGTCACCATCTATGCCACTAATTTCAACACATATTGATGACTCATATTAGACCAACTTAAGTAGGGACAATTCAATAACTTTACACAGTAACTCCAGGGTGATTTGGGTAACTTCATCCAACAATCTCCACCTTAAAGATATAAAAAAACTCAAGGCAACTAACACAAGCTACAAGTGCTAGAACCCTCGTGACTCAATATTATCCTGTAAAAATAGAGTTAGTTCATCCCAAGCAGTTTCAGGCAATCCTGAAACTTTGCTTGAGTTACAAATTTAGTACCACAGTCCCCTGCATTCAGTTCAGTAGACACCTTATCAAGTTTGATCTCATTTCCACATAAAACATTTCTTATAAAGTGAAATTTAACATTAATATGCTTTGTCCTCTCATGTAATATAGGATTTTTACTAAGGTAAATGGTAGATTGATTGTTACATAGCAAGGTTACAAGTAAATCGAAAATTCCAGCTTCATAGATCAATCCATGCAACCACAAAGATTCTTTGAATGCATCGGCTAAGACAATGTATTCTGCTTCAGTAGTGGATAGAGCCACTACTGGTTGGAGTTGTGACTTCCAACTCACACAATTTTCACAAAACAAAAAGAAATGACTAGAAGTGGACTTTCTGGAGTCCAAATCTCCAGCAAAGTCACTATCCACATATCCACATATGCTTAACAATGGGTTTCTTTTCTTAAAACACAGTCCTAAGTCAGAAGTCCCAACTAAGTATCTCATAGTCCATTTCAAAGCAATCCAATGTTCAAACCCAGGTTTAGACATGAACCTACTTAATAAAGAACACAACAAAGGCAATATCAGGCCTAGTGTTAACCATTGTTTACAATAAGGAGCCAAGCAGATTAACCGAAGGGGTTTTGTCCATATGAAATCTGTTTCAGAAGGTGTTCTGGGACACTGTTCTTTAGATAGTTTAAAATGTGCAGCTAAAAGCAAAGAAACAAGCATGCAGTTATTTAACAGAAACTTACAAGTTTCTGCAAATAGGAATGTTGGTGTAGTTTCAATGTTCCTATATCTCTATTTCTAGTGATCTCCATCCATAAGATCCTTTTTGCTTCTCCTAAATTTTTCATTTCTAATTCAGAGTTCAAGGCACACTTTAGTTTCTCAATTTTAGGTTTAAAGTGGCTTATTAGGAGCATGTCATCCACAAAAAGAAGTAAAAACATAAAGAAGGCATAGTAGTGTTTAAAGTTTAGGCAAGTATCATATTTACTCTTAGTAAACCCGAAGTTCATCATAAAGCCATTAAACCTTTTATACCATTGTCTTGGGGCTTGTTTTAAACTATACAAAGATTTCTTAAGTAAGCACACATAATTAGATTTTGTACTATCTTTAAATCCTAAGGGTTGGTCCATACAAATATCTTCTTCTAACTCCTCATTTAAAAAAGTAGCCTTAACATCAAGTTGTTCAAGTTTAAGGTCCAAACAAGACACATAAGCAAGCAATAGTCTGACAGTTTTATATTTTACAATAGGAAAGAAAATTTTTAGTATAATCTATTCCTTCTTTCTGGGAAAAACCTTTTGCAACTAGCCTAGCTTTAAATAAACATGGATCAAAGGGAAGAATTCCTTGTTTTACCTTATATATCCACTTACACCCCTATAATCTTTTAATTTTTAGGCCTAGGCACTAAGCACAAAGTGGAGTTCTTGTTAAGGGAATTCATTTCTTCAGTCATAGGATTTTTTTCATTTATCAGAGTTTTCACAAGTAATGGCAAAATTGTAAGTTTCAGGTTCAAACACAACAAGATTGTCACCAACAAAAAATGCATAGTCAATTTGTTCAGCAAAGTTTACATATCTAGCAGGTAATTGTTTATTCCTAACTTATTGAGGGCTATGCTGTAAGAGGTGTGTGACTAGGGCTGACCAGCTGGAATCTGATCAGGCTCTGAGATCTCCTGAATTTCTTCAGGATCCTTAGGTTGGACAGATTCCTATGAATGAACTATTCTATCTTGCACCACCTGAAAAGAAGTCTCCCTAGACTCCACATCTTTTGATGTTTTAGCAGAATTAATAGGCAGACAGGCAAAATAAGATTCGTTAAAAATCACTTCTCTGCTAACAAAAATTCACACCAGACATACTTTTATCCCACAAACTATAACCTTTCGTACCTTCTTGGTATCCAAGAAAGATAACTTTTATAGAACAAGGTTCTAATTTACCAGACTTTGTATGTGCATAAGATGCACATACACCCTCAAATGAGCCAGATTCTGGTCTCTACCGGAACAAACAATCTCGGGGCTTTTTAAGTCTAAGGCAGCTGAGGGGCTTCTATTGATTAAATATGAAGCAGTGCTCAGTGCCTCTCCCCAAAAAGATTTCTTCAAGCCAAAAGTTACAAGCAAGTATCTCACTTTATCAAGCAAAGTTCTATTCATGCGTTCAGTCACCCCATTCTGCTGAGTGTATCTAACAGTTCTATGTCTTGTTATTCCTCATTCAGAACACAGAGAATCAAAAGTAGAGTTACAAAACTTCAAGCCTTCGTTAATTCTTAGAAACTTAATCCTTTTTTCAATTTTGGTTTTCAATCAGGGTCTTCCATTCGTTAAATTTGATAAAGGCTTCATCTTTACTGCGTAATAAAAGCACCCACACTTTTCTACTAAAATCATCAACCAATGACAAGAAGTATTTTGTACCACCATGAGTAAGAATGGATTCAGGACCCCACATATCAGCATGTATGTATTCAAGTATGGATTTTGAAAAATGCATGCCTTTAGAAAATTTTAATTTATGTTGTATAACAAGTACACAAGCTTCACAGAATTCTAGGTCTACTATAACATGCTTTCCTAAAGATCCCAAGGAGTGTAAAGTTTTCATACCTTTGATGCTCATGTGCCCTAGTCTAAGGTGCCAAAGTTTTGAGTTTTCAGATGCAGTGGTTACTAAAACATAGCTGTCAACAAGATCAACATGTTTTCCATTCAAAAAATAAAGTTTGTTTTTTTCTAGTTCAAGTTAAAACTGGTTTTTCACGTTTAAGCACAATCAACACATCATTTTCAGTATGAAAGAAACAACCAGTTTCTTTTAGGGCACCTAGTGAGATCAAGTTCCTTTTTAAATCAGGGATGTATCTTACACTAGTCATACATACACGTTTTTCATCATGCAGTTGTTTGTAAGTTTGCAGTTCTTGTATCCTTCACAAAACATATATTGCGATTTCCCATATACACAATTCCTTTTTTAGTTTCATCTAAATTTTCAAACCAACTTTTATGGGGACACATATGAAATCTCCATAATCAAGGGGCCTCCACCGGGTTTTGACGGTTTACATGGATCACAAGCCGATGAGCCATCAAAAGCATGTCCAGGCTCAGGCGTCAGCTCACATGAATAGCTCAAGTGTAATAGGTTGGAGTCCATGGTTCCACCAGTTGGGCAGCTTGAAATCCAGGTGTTGGACAAGTTACCGAAACTAGAGGCCAAGCCAAATAAGCAGAAAATGACCTGAAGGTTCAACTACTGACCCCGCAATCGAGTCCCAAGCGCGACCCACAGGCTTTGCAATGAAATCTGGATCAGTACATGATGGGCTGGCGAAAAATATAACTAATCCAGTATCTGGGCCAGCCGAGCCTCTGACGTTGCTAAGGCCCTATTTTGCGCAGGCCTTATTCTACTACTTCTTCTTATTTTTAAAAGAGGTGGTATTTTGCGCAAGTACTTAAACGATAACTATTTT
>JAOWBN010200584.1:0-14806 GCA_028565015.1 Pinguicula moranensis | reverse complement strand
AGATAATCAAGTGGTTTGATGGGTGAGCTTCAGCATTTTTAGTGTCCCATTCTTTCATGGCATCCAATATCTTTTTGCCACTTGCACCTGGCTCCCTGGATTCGGTCCTATGGAAGGTCACCTCGTCAAGATTTACGAACTTGACATTTTCCTCGCCAATTTCACGCACATCCATATGACCAAACACCTTGAACATCAGTGGCGCCTTGTACTGTAGGTTTTTGATTGCATCTGATATGTTTTTCATGATATTCCTATATCCAACTCGTTGTCGAAGTTGCAGTGCTCTATATACCACCAAATTGTAAAGGGGGCACTAAGAAAATATTCTATTGGGTATTTACTCACATCCTGGCGGCTGACACTTGATGAACCTCCCCTCTTCCTCCTCTTCTTCATGTTCATGACACTTGATTCCCTCTTCCTCTTCGTTTTCATCTTCAGGAAGAAAGTTTGAGAGAAAACAAAAGGGAGGGAATGAGAGTGAATATTAATTGCCCGAAGAATGGAATATATCTAAGGTACTCTGTCACTTAATTTATGAAGTTTCAAGTTACTTTAACCACCCCGTGATCTTTAACCATATTCCTAGGTTTCTTTATATTCCAGATTTATCTTCACACTAGAAGTAAATTTATATTGGGCTCTTATTCTACCTAGTATAGTGAATGTAGTTATTCAACCTTCTATTGACACGATAGAAAATTTATATTGGGCTCGACAATATGCATGTAATGATGTAATGCATGTGCATTATAATGTTATATCCGTTTTCAAGTTACCTTTCCTCTAATGGTCGAGACTCGAGCTCAGCATTTTATTGAGCAAAAGAGGAATACTAGGCCTTCCGATGGAAACTTCGGACACGGGTTCTGAACAATTGTTACGTGTTTACATCAGCGTGACTAAGGGGGTGTTTTGCGCAGACCCTCTTATGCTTATAATTGGATTATAAGAACTTTTTTTGAAAAAATGAAGAGTTATTTTTTGCGGGAAAGGTGATTATAAGAAGATTATAATTTTAAGAAGGCTGCGCAAAACAGGGCATAAATATAGTTAGACTTAGACCCAATTGTTTTCATAATTCGACTTTTGTATATACAACCTTGAACATTCACGCGGCTAGATGCAACCAATATATAAAAGTTATATAGAAAAATTGACCCAATAACGAAAGTAGTTTTATTTCCTATTTTTAATGAGTAAGAAAGTGAATTAATTGTCCAATAAAAAATTGACCGAATAACATTCACACAGGCCTTCACTAATTTTTGGCCGAATTGAAAAAAAAAAATATTCTTTGATTTTTGCCTAGAAAAAGTAAAATTTTAGTTCATTAAATTTTATTAATCAATAAAATATTTATATCATTAAATATAGAAAACATTTCAATTAATTTTTGTTGGCCTTGGTATAGAAAAGGACTCAGAAGGCTAAAAATATTAATATTTTAGTCAAAAAGGTTACAAAAATATTAATTTCTAGGTTGTAGTATGTTTGGAATATAAAATAAAACTAATTTTGTTATTGGTCAATTATTCCTTGTATCAATTAAAAAAACAAACAAACTTTATTCGATGTGCTTATCATGATTAAAATAAGAAATTTTTTTTAAATCTTTTATCATATATATTAAAATACCATTTTGCCACATTGTTGATAGAATTACGATTACCTATAATCACAATGCTAGACTACCGCAATATAAATTTACAAGATAAATTTGAAAAATAAGTAAACTTGGTAACAACCTACAACAACAACGTACCCAGTATATTACCAACTAAGTTGGTGTCTGGGGGGTCAGATGTACGCGGCCTTACCGTTGTAATTATACAAAGAGACCGTTTCCGTTGTGACCCAATATGCATTGCGTCATTTGATATATTGAGTTCCAACAACTTCACTAAATAAAAGCACTAGAATTTAATAGAGTCATTTTGCTCTATTCTATTATTAGCACAAAGCTAAAAGAATTGTCAATGATAACTCTTACAGCTCCATTTACAGTGGACAAAAACTTGGTAACAACCTGAATATTGTTAAAGGGGTCACAAGTTGGTGGCAAAAGTTATTTAGAAAAATTGATGAATTGCACTTAGATACTCAACATCTATATAAATTAAGTAGATAGTAGATGATATATTTCATTTTACAAACTCCCCACTCGAGAGTGAAACTTCATCGATGAAGAAGACTCAAAGTTCAATGAAAAAAGTGAAGGTTCCATGAAGAAGAGCAAAAAGAAGAGTGAAAGGGAGAAGAAGTAGTATGAAGACGGTTGAAAGTTGGAATAAGATGAGAAAAAGTTCAAATGCTAACAGCAACAAGGTGACTAACTACTCCAAAGATTACTTTCTTAGAGCTCCAATTTCAATCTGGTGGGATATTGAGAATTGTCGCATCAAATGGAATATGGATCTACCTCGTATCATATAAAGGATAGAAGACACACTCAAGTACCAAGGTTATAAGATTTCATGTCTGGGGTTATTTGCTTGAGGACCATCGCAACGATCTTAACTACAGGTTTGTAGAAGAAAACAAGCATATTTACCATAGGACAAAAACCATGGAGTGAAATGCAAGTGGCCTTAAGATATAAGCGGCCATGGAGGAATGGGAGGAGGAAAATGCGGGAGTATCAAATTATTCTCATATCTGGAGCCGCTGAAGCGTACATAAAAATATGGAGGAAATGAAGGCCAAGGGGCATAACACTCATCGCAACAAATGCACTTTCCGATCACTTTCTCACTTTAGTAGATGTAGTATGGGTATGGTATGAGGAATTGAGGTATGGCCGTGACCCGATAATAAATGTTATGTCCCTTCGCCTTCATTTTCTTCATTTTTTTCCCCGAACACTTTAGTGTCTCTAGATACAAATAATTTGGTTCTCTCGAATTTTTCTCGTACCATTTCTCCATGGTTGCAAATATCTCACCGTCACTTGCATTTCGCTCCATGGATTCCGTCCTATGGAAAATATTCTCATTGTTTTCTACGAAGTCGTTACGATCACAAAGATGGTCCTCACACAAATAACCCTGGATCTGAAATGTTAGTTTCTCCCTATAATCTTGGCATGTGGGTGCGTATTCTATCTTTTTTCATGTCCCATTTGGGCCGGTAATTTTTTATATCCCATCAGATTGAAATTGGAGCTCTAAGAAAGTAATCTTTGGAGTAGTTAGTCACCTTGTTACTGGTACTTGAACTTTCTCTCATCTTCTTCCAACTTTCAACCGTCTTCATTAAACTTTGATGCTACTTGTTCTCCCTTTCACTCTTCTTCATGTTCTTTTTACTCTTTTTCATGGAACCTTCACTCTTTTTCATGGAACCTTCAGTCTTCTTCATCGAACTTTCACTCAAAAGTGGGAGTGAGTAAAATGGAATATATTCATCTTCTCATCTACTTAATTTATATAGATGGTGAGTATCTTAAGCACAATTCATCATTCTAAGTAATTTTAGCCATCCCCTTGCCTTCAACCATATTCAGGTTGTCACCTCGTTTACTTATTTTTCAAATTTGGCTTTAGTTTAGCTAGCATTGTGATTATAGTTAATCGTACTTCTATCAACGTGGCAAAAGGGTAATCTAATACATATGGCTAAAAAAAGTTCTTTTTTTTATTCATGATAAGAGACAGGGAATAATTGACCTATAACAAAATTAGTTTTGTTTTTATTTTTCCAAACATACTACAAAACTCGAACATAAAGGAGACTATCAAGAAATTCATATTTTTGTAACCTTTTTGACAAAATTATTAATATTAATATTTTCGGGCTTCTGAGTGTTTCGAGCAGAGTACCTAAAGAACATCAACTTTTTATTTTTCAGCATAAATGCTGAAGATATTAACAGTCATATCGACAAACCTGATGTATCTTTTTATACTTTGCATGCATCATCCTCAACGTGAACTTGTCCATGAAGACGGTCTACCATCACACTTACCTAGTTGAAAGAGTGAAATAGAAACATTACTAGTTTGACACCTACAGAAGACTAGAGAGTAGTGACCTTGAAATAGAAACATTACTAGTTTGACATCAAATGCTTCAAACTCATCCAGATGTTCGCCCGTTTCGACAACTATGATTGGATGATATGTCGCTCCAATCCTGCCCAGAGAAGAGTAAAACAACGACTGCATGTTATGATGTATAATGTTATAATAAATAATAAAATTATTAAAATTTGACGAAAAATAATAATATAAATTTGTAGATAGCAGTAATGCACCCATCCCCTCCTCTCCTCTAATTAGTCTGCTTCTTCATTGAAGAAAAGTGAGGTATTAGTGAGGCATTCATAGACCAGCCTTCGGGAAAATCTTCGTCCTATGAACTTTCTAGGCCTGTATCTAGAAGTCATTCTCCAACCCCACAGTAAACCTAGAACCTCGCTGAAACGATAGGAATCCAAATTTTATAGTTGGCTTAAGTCGGTATAGCAACACCACAGTCTATTCAGGCAGAAAGGACAGAGAGAGAAACTTGGTTTACAGCATAGATGTTGAATCATTAATGTGGAAATAGGTGAGTTTCAAAATAAAAAAATAAGTATGTTAAAAAATTATTTTGGCTTAGGGAAAATAAGATATCATTATTTAAATTAAGAGAAAATGGGAAGGGTGCATACCAAAAGAAAAGGATGAAAAAATTATTATTCCATAGTCATAAATTCCCTCCACACTTCCAAACAAAAAATGAGAGTTTCCAGCAAAAGTGTTCATCCTGTCATCTTAAACTATACCTTGGAAAACCTTTCCGTTGATCTCAATCTCATAAGACTCTATGACAGGCAACATCACACAAGCCCACATCAATTCCAGCTTCCTGATGACGTATTAAAAAAAGAACTCCACCTCATGAAAAGCACCAATATGTCAGTCATATAGCTCAAATACTTGAATCTCAGTAATCTACCTTGATACCCATATTAGTAGCTTCACGTAAGGCCTCGAGTAGTGGATTAAAGATGGGGTTGAATGCTACAGTAAACGTGTTGGACCAAATGGGTTGATTTCTAAAATTCCGAAAACTTGCAAATTTGGACCACATGTGAAATCGAACCCAAAAAACTGTAAATCCGTGTTCTAGGAGATGAAGGAAGCCGTACTTACCTCGTTTGGCCGAAATCCGAAGAACCCGAACGGAATCAAGCGAAACCCGTGGGAAATCTCGATCACGGAAGTCCTAAAGTACGCAACTCGCTACCCGGAGCACTCCTACCTAGAGAAGGGGCTGTTAGAACCAAGATCCGGCGTAGACGGCGTCTCACGGCGTCGGAATTTATCGGAAGAGTTCAGTCGGTCGTTTTTTTCTCTTTGCGCGATAGAGAAGAAGACGTGAAGCAGACGGAAATCGTGAGTCTCATCCTTCGACCGACTAACCGAGAGATTAATAATCTCATTTGGGCTTGAAGCCCAATTTTCCATTTAATTCATTTGGGCACCATTCACTTTAATTTAATCTCATTAAATCCAATTACAATTAAATTATAATTGAAATGGATGATCCCATCAAAATTCAATTTATTTTTGTCTGTAAAATTCATCAATTATATTTTATATAATTAATTATTTAATTCTTAAGTTCACCAGATAAAGCGATCTGATATGATTCATATCTAAATCGGTACTATCATAAGCGGTATCTAGAAATATATTATGATCCGATTTAATATAGATACATCATGATCCTTTAATTTCATTTAATATTAATTCTTTCATCACTTAATATCCAATAATTAATGTCAAGTGTGAGAATGTGTCATCCTACCATTAATCACTTTCTTGATATTTCAATAAATAATTATTAAAATATGACTATTTCATAATCACAAATTGCATGTTTAACAATTATTACTGCATCAAGGGGGCTAGATATATTAATAATCTTATCCAACATGAGATGAACAAAAGTGTCATCTTGACATTCCATACCTTCCAGCATAAATTGTGCATATTCGAAAAACTTATCTTTATAACCCCTCGGTCGAAAGAGGCATTTGATAACCCCACGTAATACACATTCATCACGCAGAATTATGAATATCTCAGATAATTCAATTAATAATATATGATTTTGCCGATGACACAAAATACAATCAATTCAGCAAGTCAATATAAGTCGAATCCAATATTCATGTGCCATGTACACTCATATTTCATACGATTAAACAGATAGCTCGTTTAAATGATTTGTGAAACATGATCATGCATTAATCCACATGCTAATCGATTTAGTTATCTAGTTGTTCCCTTACTAATGACTTTTAAGACTAGGGACTGATTTAGAGTTTGATAAAATTATGGAGTTTCACAATTTGAGCCCACTACCCAAATGATCCATAATATACATATTTAAAACTCAAGGAACAAAATGATTTTCATCATTCAGTATACACTAAACGAACAAGAATACAATGCTCTAGGTCACATACCCAACAGCAATTCCCCCAAATCACAAGTTAAAACAACCTTCATTGCACGACTCGACACCAAGCGATGGAAGGAAGCAGAGTTCACAAAGCATCACAGAAAATTTCCGTCGTAAGCTAGCTCCCATGTCTACTTTGTAGAAGACAACAGCGACCAAATGCCCTCCAAGCTTTGAAGCCCGGTAGCATAGAGAGACTCCGGGCGGTTGATTTAGCACGACATAGTGTGATTCGATTCTTCCAAGCAACGAACATGAGCAACAAGAGGATCCATCCTAGCCACCTCATGATTGACAAAGTTGTGAGCCTCACACAGATGACCTAACACGGTTGCATGGCTACCCTCGAGGCCTCCATCTCACTATAACAATTTCCTATCCATGCCAGGGCCTCTCGACGACAATACTTCTACAACAATTTACACTCTCCCGCATGATCACCCACATGCACCCAATTCTCTCCACTTTTTACAAACACAGGATCGCCAACCACCTTTCCTAGCAAACCCCAGTGTCACCTCTGGACCAGAATCGCAGCCATCCATGATCACTCAAAAGTGATTGTAAATAAGAGAGCCTTCACTATTTAGGGGAAACACCTGAAGGGAAGCTTGAACCTGCACAGGAAACAAGGTAATTAAAAGAAAAGAACCGAGAAAAAATTGAAGAGCAAAAAAGAATAAAAACAAAGTCATTATAGCTCTTCATCCTTGTCCAAATCACTACACCAAGAGAAACTGCCTAAGGAAAACACAGAAAGGGGAAATTTAAAAAGGAAACACGCCATGGAAGAACAATAGCTGTCTCACAATGGACGACACTGAGAATACTGTTGATTTCCCTTCAGTAAATCTGTTGTTGATATTTTGCAAGGGGGTAATGATTTGGCATCCGTTCCTCTTTCCTCGAACCCAAAGAGGAGAAAAAACCCAAGCACCAGCCAAAGAGGAGAAGAAACCCGAGCGCCGACCTAAGATGAAAGAAAATTCAGCCCAAGAAAAAAGAAAATCCACAAAAAATCAAAACTTCTCCTATAAGTAAATACACGTGAGAATTATGGGAAAAACTAAGATGAGGTGTCAAGCATATGTCACTCCACTAATGAGAAACCAGATAAAGAATAGCCTCCTTCCTTATCTCCTATAAATAGGCATCAAAACGAGTAAGAAAGGGATGAGAGATTTTTGGAGAAAAACAAGGAGGAAAATTGTAGTTGTGAGTAAATAATTCTTGTGAGATTTTCGAGAAATAAGGATATTAAGTGAATTTTGGTCAAGAAAGAATTTGGCCCCTAAATACACCCCCTGACCCAAAAAATTGCTTATCTTCCCGAAAAGCTCAAATCCCATTTTTTTCCGACAAAGGGGTCACATTCCCAATTTTGTATTCTCCTTATATTCTTGCAAATTATTAATTTTCTATTCTTTAATGGTAATTTCCGATTTTAGATCGACTGCATAAAATAACACACCTGGCAAGTCATAAACTGACTATACCAAATTTATCTAAAGAGGCTATAGTTTTTCTCAAAGAAGATGCTACGAGCAAGTAGAAAACTAAAACATTCTCGCGTATGGATGGTGGGGATACTTAAATTTCGGTAGGTTCCATTTTCAAACTCCATTCGGGCAACAAACAGTGAAAAATGAGATCACTAGAATCAACTCAAGTAGTTGTTATTCGCATCGCACTAGTTTCAACCACTCAGTACAATATTTAAACTAAACTGATGCAACGATATAGGAATCAAGACAACGGATCTTGACTTCTTTGAAGGATGAATTGCTTGACAGGCTAATTGTACAGATGAAAAAAAATGTAAATAACGATTGAATGTGATAATCAAACTTCTCTTTATTCGAAATAAGTCCTTGTATATAGTACATACTTGCAACATATTGCAAATAAGTCCCTAAACTACTAAATACTACTAAAGTATACCAACACTCCCCCTAAAGATGGCGAAACATATTCACTTAAGCCTATCTTGTTACATAGTCTCTCCATGCCTAATGAACTAAGAGATCTTTAGTGAGTCCAACAACAACTTGTTCCTTGGTGGCTATATGCTTCAACTCAAGTAGTCCATTGTTCAACTTCTCATTATTGAATAACTAATCGATCTCCACATGTTTGATACGGTCATGCTACACAGGGTTGTTGGTAATGTTGATTGCTGACATGTTATCGCAACATAGCTTCATTTGAACCCCCTGGTCCATCTTGAGCTCCACCACATAGATCTCAACCAAATAATCACTGCAACACTCAGGGGCATGGCTCTGTATTCTGCCTTGGGTGTAGAACTGGCAACCACTAGTTGTTTCTTACTCTTCCAGAAGATCAGGTTGCCTCTTATGAACATGCAGTATCCAGATGTGGATTTGCTGACATCAGCACAACTAGCCCAATCTGAGTTACAGTAGCCTCCAATGCTCAAGTTCCCGTTCTTTCGAAAGGTCATTCCCTTCCCCAATGTACTATTCAGGCATCTTAGAATCTAATACACTACAACTAGATGACCCTTCCTAGGATGTTGCATGTATTGGCTCACTACACTCTCAACAAATTATATATGGGTAAGTATGGCTCAGATATATCAAACAGCCCACCAATCTCTTGTATCTCTCCCTGTCAACTGGCTCACCAACCTCTGCACTGAGCTTTGACTTCTAATCAATCGGCACACTAGCAAGCTTTCAACCCAGTATACTTGTCTCATTGATGAAGTCTAGCACATACTTCATTTGTGACAAAATAATCTCCTTTGGCTCACGAGCCACCTCAATTCTATGAAAGTATTTCAACTGTCCTAAATCTTTCACCTCAAACGCCTTCCTCAGTCTCACCTCAACTTTGCGATCTCGTCCTCATTATCTCCTGTGATGATCATATCATCTACATATACAGTAAATGGAATTCGATAAAAGTGTATTGTATTGATATTGTGAGAGAACATAAGATTATATAGACTATTAGAAGGGTAAAACTGAAAATAACTAAAAAAATAAGAATAATATAGAATATGGTCACATGTCCATATTTCAACACTTCCCTTCAAGTTGGGCGAAGATATCAACGAGTCTGAGCTTGTGAATGGATAGCTACAAAAGTCATGGGCCAATGAATTTGGTGAACATATCAACCGTCTGATCTCGTAAGGTGACAAATTTCTTGAAGATAACTATTGACTGGACTTTCTCACGAAAGAAGCGAATATCAATCTCAATGTGCTTCGTTCACTCCTGAATGACAAAGTTGAAAGACAGCATAATAGCATACTTGTTATCACAGAATAAGGTAGAAGAATTTGTGGCTATGAACACCAACTCCTGAAGAAGAGAACGAAGCCACAGTATTTCACACGTCCATTGTGCCATAGCTCGGTACTCAGTTTCAGCGGACAACCGGGAGACAACTGTTTGTTTCTTACTTTTTCATGAAATAAGGTGACTCCCACGAAAGGTGTGCACCGTTCACTTTTCTATCATGCATAATCAGCATTGTAAAGCAAGAAAATCTGAATTGAGCTCCTGATTCAAACAAGAAGCCGAGATCGGGGCAAGTTTTCAAATGACGGAGAATATGATAGATTGCATCCAGATGTGTTGTCATTGGTGAATACATGAACTGACTGACAACACTAACTGCAAAAGTGATATATGGTCTTCTGCTTGTCATATAGATAAGACAACCCAAAAGTCGTTGACACATAGACGGATCTGGCAATAATTCTCTTATATCTGCAGACAACTTCTTATTTTGATCCACAAGAGAGGAGGCAGGCCTACATTCAAGCATTCTAGTGTCCTAAAGGAGGTCAAGCGTGTATTTTTTATGGGGCAAGAAAAATACCTCAGCGAGACCTAGCTACTCAATGCCAAGAAAGTACATAAGGGACCCTAAATCCTTGACATCTAAAGTTATCCCAAGATGGCGCTTTACTTGACCAATACTCTGTGCATCTTCTCCAACAATAATAATATCATCAACATAAACTGAGATAATGATACACTAACTTAAAGAATATGGCAAGTAAAGCAGGTAAGATCAGAAATGACATCGAGTAAAGCCAAAAGTGAGTACCACATTGGTAAAGCGACCAAACCAGACATGAGGAGATTGTTTCAACCCATAGATAGACTTAAAGACAACATATTTTCCCTAAACACTCTCCCTCAGCTTGAAACGCAGACGGTAAATCCATATAGATAGTCTTATATAAATCCCCATTCATAAATGCATTCTTGACATCAAGTTAATACAAGGGCCGCGAATAGGAAGCAACAAGCGAGAAAATAAATTTGACAGTAGTGAGCTTAGCCACAGGTGCAAAAGTTGCCCCAAAATCCTTACCGGGAACCTGAGTGAACCTTTTAGCCACAAGTCGGGCTTTATACCTGTCAATAGTACCATCTGCTAGATACTTGATATTGAACACCCATTTGTAACCAACAGTATGTTTCCCAGGGGGAAGAGTCACAAGCATTTACGACCTCCCTACCCCCTTCTTAGCCTTGGTTTCTCACGTTTGATTACGTTGAAGAGCATCCATTTAACCTTTCATGATAGCCACCCATTGAGGATGTTGTATTGCTCTTCATGTTAAGTCAACTCATCCTGTTTGGATTTTGGATTTTGGATTTTGGGGCAAACAATCATATGACCAGTGAGTTGTCTCCTTTTATATCCACATTTACCCTTATAAATGAGTCGGTTCCTATCGTGGATGGGTCTTCCATTCCCACCAAAGGCGACCAACTTTCAATACTGGTTCTTACCTACCATTTTTCCAATATTATTGATCAATGTGATGCTCAATTATCTTCTCATATCACTCTTTCATCTTTTTATTATGTTCCCAATTTCGCTTGTAACCTTCTTTTTGTCCATCGTCTTGCTAAATATCATAAGTTTGTTGTTTTTTTACCTCATTGTTGTTATTTGTAGGACCTGACTAAGACCTCCACTTAGTCTAAAGAATACAGTATTGTCGACTTTGATTTGCTTATAACTAATGTCAACCATAGTCTTCATGAATCTATCAAACCAAATTCGAGGAGATTGCTTCAATCCATATAATGACTTCCTTAGCTTGCAAACCTTACTGATTGTCTAGTTGGTGCCAAAATCAGGTGCTATCTCCATATACACCTCCTCCATCAAGTCAACATGAAAGAAAAGCATTCTTCACATCAAGTTGGTGTAGTTTCTACCCCTCATTTGTTGTGCTGGAGGCCAGAGTTCTGACTGTGCTCATCTTTGCCACTGTTGCAAATGTCTCATTATAAACAATTCCATAGGTCTAACTTTACCCCCTTCACAACCAACCGAGCCTTATAGCGCTCCACTCGACTCTCTAGGTTCTACTTCACAATAAAGATCCATTTGCATTCAACTTCCTTCTCACTAGTTGGTAGTGACACAAGTTGCCAGGTTTTATTTTTAGCAATAGCCTCCAGTTCTTCTATCATGGCAACTCTACTTATCATCTACTTTTGCAACCTATCAAAACTTAAGAATCGAGACAATGTCCAAAGATGCAATGAATGCTTCATGTCGGAGTGATATGTGAGACTAAGTGATATTGTAAGCAATATCAGGTGGGAACCCATATCAGTCAGGTGGGACCCCCGCATTACTGTGAGCTGTCCGCCTTAGCGGTTGGGAGGACTAGGGAAAAGAATTATATCACGTGAATGATCTAGGTGGTTTATGGTGGATGGTGCAGGTGAAGATGTCTCCAGTGTTAAGGCAGTCAAGGCACTGGACATGGGAAAAGTGCCAGCGACTCTCCAATCTCCTGTCTCCTCCTCCTCCGCGTACATACTATCGGCTTCCTGAGCCTGAGTCTCCCTCTCACTCACCTCTTCATCAATCAACACATCCACCACCGGTTCTACGATCTATGGCTTACTAATAGGACGTTCCTCCTGAACCTGAGTCTCTCTCTCACCATCCAACTCTCCATCCGCCAACACCTCATCCACCTGATCCGTAGTAGACTCACTAACCGGACAAGGAATGTCCCCAGCTATCACAATCCTCAGCTCACCACTGTCACTGATACTCTCCCCTTCTCATCGTATACCTCCATTATCTGGCAAGTCGTCAAAGAATAAGGATACCCTATGTTATATTTCATGCTCTTGAAATATAACATCCATCTCACAAATAATCTCCTCTAAGTTGGGTTTCAACAAACATATCCATTCTGAGTGGTGGAGTACCCCCACAAAGACACTCTTGATCGCCATAGGATCCAGATTACCTACCCTCGATCTTTGTCCTGCACAAAGCACACACAGTCGAAGATCCTCAAGGATAGAGTATCTGGCTTTGTATATTTCCATAACTAAAATGGGATTTCCACTCCAAAATCCGTGAGGGCATCTTGTTAATCAATAAATTAGCTATCGGAACTGCTTGGCCCCAGAGATACTTTAGAACATTCATCGCAATCATCATACTCTGGGCAACATAAAAAATATGACGATTCTTTCTTTCTGCTCTGGTGTGTATGGACAAGTTGTCTGACGTTGAATGCCCTGAAATGACAGATACTCTGCAAATGCTCTGTTGGTGTATTTTATCCCATTATTAGACCGTAAAGACTTCACTACTACTCCATATTGAGTCTGAACTCCTTTGTGCCAATATTCAAAACATGCAAGCACATCACTCTTAGTTTTCATAAGGTAAAGCCAGGTGATACGAGAGCAATACTGAATGAAGGTCTCAAAGTATCAAAATCCATTGAATATTGATGTGGGACAAGTGCCTTATATATCAAAATGTACTAATTCAAAGGCACAGGAACTCCTGCTGTCAAAACTGACATACGAGCTCTTGGTGTGCCTACCCAACTCACAAGCATCACAATAAAGTTTATCCTTATCAACCTCCAACACATGCATGGTTATAATCGACTCAAAGTTAAGAAGGAAAGGTGACCCAACCACATATGGTGAAGTAACACTAAGTTCTCTGCACTCCTCCAATCTCCTCCAGATTTCTCAACTAAGGATGAGAGGGTTGAGTCTATTCCCTTTCGATACATGCACCACAAGCCATTACGCCATGTCTCAATTCCGAGAATCTTGTCTGTTCTCTTCTCTCGAAAGATCACCTTTGAAACATCAAACAAAACAGTGCAGTTTAGTTGGTGGATAATGACATTTATAGACAAAGAATTTAGAGGAAAAGAAGGGGCATGCAAAACTTTAGATAAAGTTAAAGTGTTGGTACATTACAATGTACACTTACCGACCATAACTGATCTATACCATCAACTATTTTAACATTCAACTGAATTGTGCTAATCAAACTTCTAGGGGGGGCAACAACATGGGAAAGTCCTCCGCATGTGCGGGAAGCCCTACGTGCGACGCATGAGATTAGTGCACAAGTGTTTTCGACAATTTTTGGTTGTTTCCGACAAACGACGATGAAACCAAATTGAATGTGATAATCTCTCCTTATTTAAACTAAGCCCTTGGTCATATATAGTACAGAATTAAAACATATTGCAAACAAGTCCCTAGACTACTAAAACATACCAAGAATAGCCAAATCTTTATACTAAAAAATGCCTCTGGTGGGATCGAAGCATGCTTCTTTCGATACTCAAACTTATGGAGAGAGGAGAAACGTAAGAAGATAATCTTGCACTGCGACCCTCCTCGATGATACGATCTTTTTATGCAGAACTTGTCATGTCCGAAAGCATCCTGGCCATTAAACACTTGGGTTTATCTTCTAAAAGAGCTTCACCTGTTTTTGGCCTCCACTTCTCATCATTGCACAGAACTCCTCATAGTTGATTTTACCGTCCTATCAAGTTGTCTAATTAGTAAACTGCTATGTTCAATCAACGAGGCAATAGTTGAGCTACCACGGATAATAAGCATACATACATTGTCTGTATCCACCTCTGAAATGATATCCCTGATGGTGGCCTCGTCCCCCATGCCATATTCCTTCATAGCAGATTCAAGCTCGTCTCTTGTGATATAGCTGAAATGGAGGTTTATAAAAAATACCATAATGAGCAGAAGTATGTCACGGTTGCTACAAGCTAAATGACTTGGACAAGAATATTGCGAACAACATAAGTAAGAAAAAGATTTTTTTTAAGGGAAAATGATATCATGTGAGAAGAAGGAAATCATTGCGTTGCGTCTTACCCACTGCTATCCGTGTCAAAATACTGAAATGCATTAAACAGATGCTCGTCTCTTTCAAGTCTATGTCTGTGCATTGTGGCCGTAATAAATTCAATGTAGTCGATTGTCCCATTACCATCCACATCAGCCTATACATGGTGAAGGAATCAGACAAGCCCAAT
>JAOWBN010200573.1:0-14807 GCA_028565015.1 Pinguicula moranensis | reverse complement strand
TATTGATAGAGATTGGTTAAACTTCTTTTGACAACAGCGGTCAGATTATTCTAGGCATTAGGCAATTTTACTAATTTTTGGTACTCAGTACTTGGGTTTAGCTATTTTCCCTGCTTCTTGTTGGTTCTCTTTCTGTTTTGTCTCATGATAGCCAGCTTATGGAAGAACGAGTTGAATATCAAGCTTTTAAACTATCCCATCCCTTCCAAAGGCGTACACAAGAAATCAGGTAGTTCCACAGAATTCGCCATGAGGCTGTGTGTTTCTTGCTGTAACATCTTTCTGATTTCACTAGGTGATTCGGAGGTTGTCAAAGCCGCCATTGGAATTTACATGACTCCGAACTAGTTTGCTATGTCTCTTGCCATACGGTGATCAAGACATGGGCTTTGATTTGTATGGAATGCAAGTGAATTAGGTAGCACAAGTATAATAGGGAGGAGAAGCTGTGAAGTAGGAGCATGTGGTGGTTGAGCTCGACACTTGAAGAGGCATAATGGATCCGCATACCCAGAGATGTTTATTGTACTCAGCTTGATGAGTAAGGAAAAATGCGGCATAGATTCTTCATTACAAGCTGCTCTGAGAGACATGGAAAGATGACGAGTAGTATATAATGTTACATAAACAAGCCCAAAGGAAGACTTGGTTATCATTTTACTGGTACTAAATTTTTTTTTCACCCAAGAGTTACGTCCAGGTTGTAGCAGAGCAAATTTTTATATACCAAACGATAAGCAGAAAATTGCCATCAACTTAACAATGAAATTCGTCCAATTATCAATAGAATTTGTGAATCAAGTCCTCATGGATCAAGTTGTAAGTAACTAAGTCCCATAACTGTGAGGTTTATGGATCGATACCCGCCTGGATCATAAACACGAAAATGGTCTCTTTGTATAATTATGAGGGTAAGGTTGCGTACATCAGACCCCAACTTAATTGGGAATATATTGGGTAAAGATGTTTTTTTATCAACAGAATTTGTGGTAAGCACCTAATTTCCCCCAATTTTGTTTATTGAAATTATGAGTTATGACGTTTATAGTCAGGGCCCCCCGCCCCCGCCCCCACAATATAAAAATATAATTTTTATTTTTATTTTTATTTTTAATGTAAAAATACTATCAATTCACCAGGATGCAAAATCTTGGCTCTGCCTGTCCCCTATTCTCCTCATTTGACTAATTACAAAATCCCATACACTACCTATACTCTAGGATCTAATGAATGCCTTCTGTTCAAGATTTTCTAAATTGTTTTCCTCACTTTGTTGACAGAAACAAGAACAAACAGAAGAAAAATGAGAGCGATCAGCTTCATGTGGAGGTTTCCTACAGAAACATTAAAACTTTGGGTTTTCCAGTTGAATTTGGTAAGAATTCTGCTGCTTCAGTATAACAATTCCATCTCTTTTTGTAGAAAAAAAAGATGAAAATTTGTGTAAAAAATTGGATCTTTTTATTTCAGGAGCCAACGCCCACGGCGGAGGCGATGCGTAGACGGCGGCCGCTGCACACGTGTACGGCGTCATGTTTAGCCATTGCACACAATGCGTGCACCAGGGCACAAGATCTCAGCGGTCCATTCGGATCAACAGCTAGAAAGGCTGCAACATTCTTCAACTCCTACCTCTCCTTCGTCTACACCTTGCTGTATCAATGGCTGGCCTTATTATCCATCATGGATGATCAAATCCTCACCGTCGAAAGCAAGGTTGAGATCATTTTCCCGCCGTGTAAACGCCTCTTCGATAAGATGGACGCCTTCGTTTGTAGAGCTGAAGCTCTTCCTGAACAGCTTGATGAACTTCTGGTAAAGCTTCCATCGTTGATGCATCAATGCCCTTTTCTGGATCGGATCGTTGTTCATCTCGTTTCGTTGTCGAGTTTCGTATTCTCCATCTGGGGAAGGAAGGAGAAGGATGCTGAGGGAAAGGAGGGAAGTTTTGAATCTGAATGCTCTTCAGAATCAGAAGAAACATCAAAGAAAGAAGGGACTAATGATAAGAAGAACTACACTTACAAGGAAGTTTTGGAGAAGGGAAAGAAGAAAGATAGGGAGATGAGAGATCATAAGAATATACTGTTGGAGAATTTAGTGTGGGGAACATCAGAAATATGGTTTTGAGTTGATTCTCTGTTGTTCTGGATCACATGCTATCATTGAATACTTTGAGAAAGGAAGCATTCTACTCAACGTATCCAGTATATTACCAACTAAGTTAGTGTCTGGGGAATCAGATATACGCGGCCTTATCCTTATAATTATACAAGGAGACATTTCCATTGCGACCCAATATGAATTGTGTCAAATATATCGAATCTCAACAATTTCACTAAATAAAAGCACTGGAATTTAATAGTCATTTTGCTCAAGTCCCTTATTAACACGGATAAAAAAATTTGTCAATAATGACTCTTCCAGCTCCATTTGCAATGAACCCAACCAACTTTTGTAAGATCTTGTGGTAAAATGTGTATCTAGTAACATAAACTTTAAGTAGTAGTACTAGTATTCCATCCCTGGAATGGGTCTAAAAACTGAGGTATCCATGGTCAAAATGATGAACTAGCACTGTTACAAACATATTATAACAACCACACACTTACCCAATCCTGGATCCTTCCCAGAAGTATCAAGTCTTGCTACTTCTTCTCTTGACAAATAGTTATATTCAAGTAATCAATCCAGAGAAGACTACATGGATTCCACGTCGGATTCTTCTAAAGCTTCTCCATAAACATCAAAGTCCTCTGAACTACAACGGCATATCAAGTGCAATTTGAATGTGGCCATCCTAATACCCAAGAGACGCTGCAGGGGAAAATGAATTCGGTAACCAACGTTATTCTATGGAGAGCAAGCATACAGTAGAAAAGAATCAAAAGAAAAGGGAACGAGGACATGCAAGATTAAGAACATGCAATAAGTGTAGAAAAGATCAGAAACCAAGGCCAATTCACGCTCTAAACCAGAAGGCAATTTAGAGATAAACGTTTGGCGATCGTTGATTAAGAGCATATCAAAATGGGAAAGCAGAAAATATGAATGTGTCGAGATCATTAGTGAGAATTCTGAACTTTTTGAACTAACCAATATACGAGCTGATTCAGGTGACAGAGGTTTTCCTTCTTCACAAACAACATAGTCTGAAACAAGCTCCACAACTCCTGTATACAAACTTAACATCAGCAGACCGTTATGGTAGGACATACTTAGAACACAAAAACAGAATCAATAGAGAAACAAAGAAAGAGACCTTTGTTTAACCTAACAGGCATTCCCTGCTTGCGTAAGAAGGGCTCCATCTCATGGGTGAACTGGTCAATTGGACCTTCTTTAAGCTCCACCTAAAGAATAAACCGCAAATTATAAAGACATACATTACTACCATTATGTATGTTGATATAGTTATCTCTAAATTTGTAGTAATAAACAAGGCTCTCTTTTTTTTCCAAGTCTGTACTTCCCAATTGTAGGTAGCTCAGTCAACACCAAAATATTATTTATATCTTCTAGTTACCGTTTCGGTTGCAGTGCTTCCAGTCCGAGCATAGTCGTAATCTTCATACTCATTAAATATTCTGAAAATAAGTGAACAATATAAGTTTCCAAAGCATAAAGCTAATGCAATTCACCAAGTTTTACATTTCAGGCTGATTAAAATAGACTAATAGAGAGAAAAGAGTATTAGACGATCGTAGATTGTTTTGCTCCTTTAGCCCAAAAATATGGAGCCAAATGTGGGGGAGAGAGTTTAAACAATATAAGGTGCTTGATCTCCAATGCTGTCACGTTTAGGGTTTAGGGGTGCGGGGCGAGGAGCGACGAGGCATGCGCCACTCATTTGCGACATTACGAACCACTCAAAAAGAGTACTTTCGGCACCTTTTAGTACAACCGACAGGGAAAGAGCCAAATGGGCTATCTAAAACAAAAAAAGGCTATTTCTCGCACGCGTGCCCGCAGCACCCCGCAACAGCGCTCCACCGCGCCTCGCACGCCCCGTCAATGCCCCCAAGATATCGCACACCCCAGCCACCTAGGGGCGATATCCGTGCGCCCCGTGCATGGGCACGCCCCAGGCGCGCCCCCAACAACACTGTGTTGTCCCATCATTGTTTTCATTGAAAGGATAGTTCCATGGTAGCACAAGCCACTAAGTCCAGGGATGATTTACGGGTATATAATTTCATAATGGAGTGGGTTTAATAAATACCTACAAAACTAAAATGCAAGGAACGTTTTCAGCTAGGCAACGAAAGAGTGTACCTTTCTATTTCTTCTTTCGGCAAAGACGTGAAACAAAGTCCAGAATCTCCACGCAAAAGCTGAATACAAAAACATTTTTAGATGTTCCATTGTAAATAGATTTTACATCTTAAAGAATACAAAAAGTAATGAATCCGAGAACAACGAAAATCAACCAGTTCTACCTTTGAAACCTTGTGAAGACCATTCTTGATCTCATCACCAACGGACCTACCCAAGGCGACCTGCATAACTTTGTTTGATCCCAGGAAGAACCTGCAAGAAAGAAAGTATAGAAAATGCATTTCTATTATCCAATGCACTCTCATCGAATATAAATTATATAAACCAATATCACAAAAAGAGAAATAATTGATAATCCCTAGCAGGGGAACAATGGAAGTGGAATTCTATAACAGAATGCTTATACAATGACCTTTGGTCAAATATACAATACCTATGTGAGAGGGAAAAAAGGCCACCCCGCTATTTAATTACAGACACAGATAGTTAGATTTTCAACAATCATGTCTGCATACAAAATTTTACCAGGAAGCAGAGCCTATAATTTGTGACTGAAAAAACTCAAAATGCACAATTGAACAGCATTACAAACTCATTCAAAGTGCAGCAACACAGGAAAGCATTGATGAATATACAAGAAGAAAATATTATGTACCCGCCTGGAAAGGCAAATCCTTTCTGCTAAAACAAACCAAAAACAAAACTCCCACAGACCTGCTTGAAGATTTAAGCCGCTCTCTGAATTCCTTGAACTTTAAATTTCTCATATTCTCAAAAGTGAACACGTAGACGGAACTGTACTTTTCTACAGCATCTCGTATTGAATTAACCACATTTTCTTTCCGCTCCCTTCCCTTCTTCTTTGTCTTAGATAGAGTGACTGGCCAGACCAAACACAAAAGTAAAGATTAAACATAAACTACAATTGAATTTCAACCAAAACAACGAAACTAGCCACAGATCTTCAGTAAATACAAAAGCACAGAAGGTGATACCTTGTCTATTACGCTTTGATTTCGGCATCTTTCTAGGCTGGAACTTTGAGCAAGCCGAAAGGAAGAGGAAAAAACTTGTGGGATGCTGGTTACGAAACCCTAATTAAACCCTAAGCGTCCAATTTCGCTGGGCAAAAACTGGCAAGGATTTCTGGGCTTTACTCTTTACTAGGCCAAGCCCATATATATGCCGGTTATAGGCTAATTGCAATTTTTAGCCCGTTTTGTATATTGGGTTGAGTTTTGTGTTCTTTGGTGTAAGCCGTGAAATGGAATTTGAATAGGGGCGAAAACGGACTGAAGGGAGGCGGGGCATAAAGTCATATTTTGTTTATATTCTGTTTTTATGTATTTATTAAATTAAATGGCAATGTCTTGTTATTACAACCAAAAAATTATTTAACATCTGCTCATTAAAAAATATCCTATTTGATTTTTTTTTATGACTGAGGTATCCGGACATGGTGTCCTATTGGTGACTCATAGTCACCCATATCCGACTAATCCTCAGGGTGCACAGCGCAGCCTCGTCGTACGACTGGTAATTTCACGGACCGAAGCCTGGGACCTAGCCCCGAATATCCCACTAGCATAAATCGGGATCGAACCCAGCACCTCAACCTCTAGGTAAACCCTGAGGGAAGACGCTTCACCACTAGGACAACATGCTGCGGATAATATCCTATTTGATTAATAATGAAACTTATACTATATAGTATGTTTTTTTAAGCCAAATTCATTAATAAGAAAATATTTACAGTATTTACAATGAAAGACAAATACAAATAACCCCATTGCTCCTTACTGTCAACCTATTTGGACTAGAACTGAAGTCTCAATCCTCTACTTATACTCCCTATCAGGTATAGCTAAGGGTGATATGGTGCACGGCTCACATAGCGTCATAGTAGATCACAAAGTATCTCAACATTCAGATCATCGCCGTCATCCGCTCTTCACCGAATCAGAATGTCCTGATTGTCAACTTATCAATCTCCTATTTTAGAGAAATTGGTACACAACTCGATTAAGTTCGGTGAACTATCCCTGTAATGAATGAAAGGTCGTAATCCGATCAGACTAAAACAACACAGACCAACCCAAGCAAGAACATAGCTTCAAACTTGGGGCAAGTGAAAATGAGGAATCTGGTCTGAAGTGTAATCTGTCTCAGTGTAATGCTAATACAGTGTCATGAGTGAAGCTGCTCGCCTCAGCCTGGCTGATACTATATAGTATATTGTATTGGGACCAAAACAATTTTTTTCTTCAGTTATGAGTAGTGGATTTTTCCAAAATACTGACTCAGCCATTATTCACCCCGCCCCCGCCATACCTCTAAAATTTGATTCCTAATTTCATTGTTATTATTTTATTTTTTTTGGATAAAGTTTGATTTTGATTTCGTCGGATCTCATACAAAGAAATTAGAAAGATGAATTAGTGTAAAGTTAAAATTTGAATAATCTTGAAAGAAAATGCGAAAAATGAGAATATGTGATAAAATGAACGTGGTTCGCCGGATCCTTAGATTCCGGGATAATCCACGTTGAACTTCGGAAACGGATGCTCCAATAGCTTTAATTTTTCCTTCGGTTCATTGAAAAACAACAGTACAACTCCAAATACAGCCAAAAATAGATGCCGAAAAAGAAAAAACCAACGTGATAGCAGATCACGTAAGAACAATATAATTTGACTGATTAAAACTGCCCAAAACAAGTAAAAGATCACGAGAACCAGAGGTTCGTCGAGCAGAGAGGAGCGAAAATTTTGATAATTTAGGTTGAAAGTTAATGTAAGTTAGAAAAGTGTCTCATTCTCCAATTTTTTTTATTCATATACTTGTTGACGAATAGCAACCGTTGGATTGAGTAAGATGAACGATCAGAATTTCTCAACCATAAGTAGAGTGTTGTAAGCGGAATTCCTCTTCGCGAACAAAGAGTCACCGGTGCCCCCTCAAATCAAATCGGGAATTCACCCCCAACAACCGTCCATTCAGGGACATTAAACGGGGATTCCTTCCCTAAACGAGGAACCGTCGCCTACTCAATAACCGTCCATTCAGGGACTAAATCGGGGAGGAAGTTCATCTTTAAACGAGTCGGAACCCTCGTCCACCCTCACCGCACCACTTGTTAGGATTTTTTTGGGACTCGACCCGACACCACATTCATTGGTATGATATTGTCCGCTCTGGACCGAAGCCCTCACGGTTTTGCTCTCGGGGTTTTACCCCCAAAAGGCCTCATATCAAGTGAATGTGGTGTCCAACTTATTAAACCCAACTTTTCATTTCATCATTTCCGATGTGGGACAAATTCTCACTTTGTTCGCTTACAACATTCCTCCCCGCGAACAAAGGGTCACCGGTGCCCCTCAAATCAAATCGGGAATTCACCCCCAACAATCGTCCATTCAGGGACATTAAACGGGGATTCCTTCCCTAAACAAGGGACCACCGGCGCACCCGCACATAACCATCCAAGAATATTTCTCTTTAGGGGCCGAAACCTCCACGTCCACCCTCATCGCACCACTTGTTAGGATTTTTTCGGGACTCGACCCGACACCACATTCACTGATATGATATTGCCCACTTTGGGCCGAAGCCCTCACGATTTTGCTCTCGGGTTTTACCCCCAAAAGGCCCCATATCAAGTGAATATGGTGTCCAACTTATTAAACCCAACTTTCTATTTCATCATTTCCGATGTGGGACAAATTCCCACTTTGTTCGCTTACAACATTTATTATAACGCTTCTTTAAATTGGAGGTTTTATCAATTCCTAACTTGCTCGCGTGCAAATGCTTGACTTGGAACAGCTTTGGTCAATATGTCTGCCAACTGATCTTCTTACCGTTATAATTACCGTTAAGGACGGTAATAGCATAAATTAATTCATGCAACATGAGAGGCTTACTTTAATTATATTTAATGAATTAATTAATTAAGTTAACCATAAGACATGAATACACAAATTCATGGAGGAATTAATTCATCTCAGACTTACTAATTATATTACAAGAATTGCAACACGTAAAAACAGGAATGGACGAATTCATGGAGGAATTAATTCATTTGATATAATTAACGTAATCACTTAATAATTTGTGAAACATACGAATCCACGTAAGAATTCTAAGATCGTTCGAGCATAATTAAGAGCGAATATAATCAGATTCGGAATCTGGCTCTGATACCACTGTAAATCTAATTAGAACGAATCTAATAATGAATAAATACGACAATGGATTCGTACCTTAATGCGGAAGCGTATATAACCGTACTGTTCCGATTGATTATATCACGAACACGAACATTAGTCTACCAGAGTCTTCTTGTAATCCATTAACTCAGATCTCTGCCTTCACAGATGATATCTCTGCCTTCACAGATGATATCTCTACCTTCACAGATGATAAGGCAACAGCAATTCGAGAGAAACTGTATATATGTTTTTTGTCTCAACTCATGAGAACACGAGAACATGAATAATGGTGTAAGTAAATAGACATACTGAATGCCTTATTTATAGGGAGAAATTGGAGTTTAATCCTAATTATGATGGCAGAATCCTACTATAAAAAGGACTCTCAATATTAGGTAATTAATAAATAATTACTCATAATTAGGGTAATAGAATTCTACTCTAATTAAAATTCTTAATATTAGGTAATAAACAAATTAATTATCATAATTAATTCTATTAGATATATAACATATATATGTTGGTGGCGTACTCAAAGAGCTCTTGTGCAACAACCAAACTAAAACAAAACTCAGGATGGTTCTATATGTAGTAAGCCTTAACAAACTCTAAACTTCCGTAACGAATGAAACATGTTCTTTGCGGTACCTATAGGACTAGTGGGATGACCAACTAGGAAAGTTGGAAGCTCTGCAGTTATAAGTGTTAGGAAGAATAATGTAGATATTGTAGATATTTAACAGACTCCACTAACTTGAGGTTTCCTATAATTATGGGAAATTAGTCAAATCTATTTAACTAGTTCCCTATACTTCTGTAACTTTCTGTAAACATAACTGTACAAACTCTATATATTGATACGTACATACAATGACTGAATCATTGAAGATTCAGCGTTCATCTTCCTATAGTGTATGGTTTGTTGACAGTGGAGCCAATGAACACATTGCCAATGGCACTGCTCCCCTTGTGCAGCAGCAACCCTACTTTGGATCTGACTCGGTTGCCGTGGGTAATGGTACAGGTTTGAGCATCCTGAACACTGGTTCTCTAGATATTCCTAATCCTGTTAGACCCTTACATATGTCTCGTGTTTTGTACTGTCCGAATGCCTCTGCTAACTTACTTTCCGCTCATAAATTTTGTGTCGACAATAAGTGTTACCTAGTGCTTACTGAGTCTGGTTTTTTTGTTAAGGATAACAAGATGGGACAGACACTGCTGCAGGGACCGAGTAGTAGTGGAATGTACCCTATTCAGCTGAGCTCTCATTCTTCTCCTGAAATAAAGCAAGCCCTAGCCGGAGTTGTTGGCACAAAACCTACCTTTTGCACTTGGCATGCACGTCTAGGTCACTCATCTCATGGTACTGTTTGTCATGTTATTTCTAGTTCAAATTTACCTTGTGTTGGCGATCTTGATTGTGTATCAATCTGTGAACCTTGTCAACTTGGGAAAAGCAAACAGTTACCCTTTGATTTGTCTACTAGAATCTCATCGCAACCTTTAGAATTAATTCACTCCAATGTTTGGTCTACTTCTGTTATTTCCACTAAAGGTTGTCGTTACTACGTGATATTTGTCGATGATTTCTCTCGGTTTATGTGGCTTTATCCACTTAAAACAAAATCTGATGTGTTTCAAACCTTTGTTACTTTTCGTGCAATGGTTGAAAATCAATTCCCATATCAGATTAAACAATTTCAAACCGATGGGGGGGTTGAGTTTTGCTCAAATTCATTTAAAGCCTTTCTTGATAAATGTGGTATTATTCATCGTTTATCATGTCCTTACACATCCCAACAGAATGACATTGCAGAGCGTAAACATCGACATATAGTTGAAATGGGACTCACATTCTTAGCTCAGTCTCATCTCCCACCAAAATATTGGGTAGAAGCGTGCTCTACAATAATTTTTATCATCAACAGATTACCTACTCGTGTCCTGAATAATATAAGTCCTTTTGAGAAGCTGTTCGGATCCATCGCTGATTACTCTAAATTGCGTTCTTTTGGTTGTGCATGCTATCCACTGCTTCGTCCCTACAACTCCCACAAACTTATGTTTCGAAGTTCAAAATGTCTCTTTCTTGGGTATAGCTCTCAACACTCTGGTTACAAATGCCTAGATCCTGTTTCGGGCACTATTTATATATCAAGACATGTGATATTTGATGAATCAAATTTCCCGGGGCATTCTTCTACTGCTCGTATCCCTGCTGTGGCTGTTCCTGAATCAGGTATTCCCTCATCCATCCTAAGTCCTTTTATTTCCTATCCTTTGTCTCCTCCTAACATTACAGGCTCTAGTGTCACTGATATCCCTTCCACAGCACCTTCTGATGTTTCTCTTCCGCCAGTTAGCTCCAGTTTGCAGTCACATGAATCTTGCTATTCTGATGGCACACCAGCAGTACCTGTTGAGTCATGTCCCTCGACTGTACCTCAGCCCCTACTCCACGAGGATGCTTCTGACAGTCCAGCCCTCTCCTCAGCTGCTAGACATCAAAGTGACCAAACTGGTGCTCAAATTTCCTCAGACATCACTCGGTCTCATCACAGTTTTCAGCTGCCCTCCACAGTCATTTCTCGGCCCTCTCATGTTGTCCATACCGTAGCATCTCCATCAGCATGTGGCCTCAGACAGCCTTCTCATTCTCTCCTCACAGATAGCACACCAGCATACAGCCGTCCCTCAGCTTCACCAAGACCCTCGGGTGATGCCTTATCCAAGCATCTCTCGGGAGCTATGAGTCCTTGTCTTCTTGATCGCCCTCTTCGCACCTCACCCAAGTCAGTACCTTTTTCCTTATCTTGAAAATGTGTTAGCACAAGGTCCCGATTTACCCTGTCTTCCACCTTCTTACTCACAAGTTACTCGATCGCAGACAGGTTCGTTGCGTCCTAAACAGTTTTCTGACTATCATATGTATACTGCCACTCGTCACCCTTTTCAGGCCCTCACCAGTGTTCATGTGCCTTGCGAGCCTTCTACTTACCTACAGGCTGCCTTGTCTCCAGAGTGGATAACTGCTATGCAGGCAGAGTTTGATGCCTTGGTGGATAATCATACGTGGAGCCTTTGTCCTCGTCCGGCTGATCAGCATGTTATTCGATGTAAGTGGGTGTATAAGATCAAACAAAAATCTGACGGCTCTATTGATCGGTACAAAGCTCGCCTTGTTGCTCGTGGTTTTGAGTAAGAATATGGATTGGATTTTTCTGAAACCTTCAGTCCCGTTGTCAAGATGGCTACTCTACGGCTCTTCTTATCTATGGCCGTCCAATATTCTTGGTCTATCCGTCAACTTGATGTATCAAATGCGTTTCTCAATGGAGAACTTGAAGAGGTTGTATACATGGAGCAACCCCCTGGGTTTATGTCTGCTCAGTTTCCTGATCACGTTTGCTTACTGCGAAAGGCTCTTTATGGACTTTAGCAGGCACCCAGGGCTTGGTATGTTCAGTTGTCTGGTGCTCTTGTCGAACTTGGCTTCGTTTGCTCTGTCAATGACTCATCTCTTTTTATCTTTCACTCGGCTGATATACATCTATTTGTCCTCGTATATGTTGATGATATTCTTATCACAGGATCCTCACTATCAGCCATTACTGGTCTTATTGATAGCCTTAAGCACGCCTTTCGTCTTCGTGACTTGGGCGATCTTGGGTACTTCTTGGGTATTGAAGCTATCAGAGATGATTCTGGATTACACTTGAGACAGTCAAAATATATCTCTGATTTATTACAACGATCTAAGATGGATGGAGCAAAACCTTTACCCTCTCCATGTTGCTCAAGTTATTGGTCTCGCAATGCAGACACATCCCCCTTGGATACCGCTGGTGTTACTCTCTATCGACAGACTGTTGGTGCTTTGCAATATTGCACATTAACTCGTTCGGACATCTCCTTTTCAGTTAATCAGCTATTTCAGCATCTTCATAATCCGTGAATATCTCATTGGGCTGCTGCCAAGCGTGTACTACGTTACCTGAAAGGGACTCCTGATCTAGGTCTATGGTACACGCCTGGTTCTCTTCAACTTCAGGCTTTCTGTGATTCTGATTGGGCTGGCGATCCCACTGATCGAAGATCTACAACTGGTTATAGCATCTTTCTTGGATCTTGTCTCATTTCTTGGTCTGCAAAGAATCTGAGTGTTGTTTCACGATCTAGTACAGAAGCAGAGTATAGAGCGCTTTCTCTAACTACTGCTGAATTATATTGGATCCGGATGTTCTTTCGTGATTTTCAGATTTCTCTTGATGAGTGTCTAGTTATATGGTGTGATAATATTGGTGCTCTTGCATTGGCTTCCAATCCTGTGTTTCACGCCCGCACTAAACACATTGAAGTGGATTATCATTTTATTCGTGAGAGTGCTAAATAAAGATATCATTATCAGACATCTTAGCACTCATGATCAATTGGCAGATATGTTTACCAAACATCTTGGTACTACCCGATTTCAGTTTCTGAGATGCAAGCTTATGGTTGTTCCTCCACCCATCACCTTGAGGAAGCATGTTAGGAAGAATAATGTAGATATTATAGATATTCAACAGACTCCACTAACTTGAGGTTTCCTATAACTATGGGAAATTAGTCAAATCTGTTTAACTAGTTCCCTATACTTCTGTAACTTTCTGTAAACATAACTGTACAAAACTCTATATATTGATACGTACATACAACGACTGAATCATTGAAGATTCAGCGTTCATCTTCCTTCAAAGTCTATCTTTTGTTTCTCTATATTTTACAATAAGTAAACCACTAGTTCAACAAAAGTAACACTAGTTCAATAAAATTTGATCCTCGACTAGTAGATGAAGTAGCAAGTCTGTTGAAGATGAGTTTTATGCCGTTCTATTTTTTCACCTGTTCTTGGCCAACGTAGTTGTCAGGATCAGGTCAATATAAGGACTTTGTAATTGATTTTACATTCACCTAAAGAATATTCTTGATGAAATTTTATTTTTAAAAAAAACAGTTGTTTATGTATGTATAAATATCTTTTCAGTTTTCAATAAAAATTTGTTTAACCAAAAAAATATAATTACTAACTGTCATCGTAGTTGTACTATTGTTTCTTTCAATTATTAATATAGCGGGATTGATTTTTGCAATTTTTTTAAAAAAAATCTCACTAATATCTCAATTTTCGATAGCAGCTACGTTTTGAATCAATACAATAGCAATAGTCCCCGTGGGAACGTGGACAACTCCTCTGTTCGTGTGATCTATGTTGATCACGAGGAAATACTGATTTGAAAATATAAATCAGCATCAAATCAGCACAAATCAGCCAAGAGCAAGTCAACTCCAGTAATATATGGAAACATCAAATCAAGACAAATCTGTCTGAAATCAAGACATCAATTTATGAAAACTTTATATTTTCTTTAATTACTTTGTTTAGATGTCTTTAAATAGTTACTCCCGTATGTATAGTTATAACAGTTTTCAATGAAATCTTTCTTTATGTTCAACTAAACTCTCAAACCTCCATGGAAATCCATGGAGGTTGCCATGGTATCAGAGCAATTCTCACTTAAAATGGCTTAACCGCCTAGTTCGATCCTTTTATTTTCTGCACAATAAGCTTCCACATTTCTCTCTATTTTTTCTGTCATTCTCTTATTCTGCAAATAATTCTGCTTTGTCCAAATTCGGAGTCGTTGTTGGAGCTGGTTGGCAAGCCCTTGTGGCATTTCTCCTCGACTTGCGTGCAGGCTGGCTTGTGCAAAGTGCATAAGGTTAGGGAGGCCCGAGATTTTTTTTAGATGCAATGACAGAGATGATTGATGGTCTCTGCAAAGTTGGAAAGACTGCTTAAGCACACAAACTGATGTTGATGATGGATAATAAAAAAAAAGGTTGTACTTACACTGCCATTCCTGAAACGTCAACTTCACGGCCCATTCTTCTTGGTAATACTTACTGCAAGCTTGGGCTTGCGATTTATTGGGCTTCATGAGACTTGGATTTTTTATTTATTTATTTAAATTTCAGTTATCCCTCGCTAGTCAGCTGAAGCGATAGCGGTATGAGGCTTTATTTTCTTTTTTGTTTTCGGTCCAAGCTTCACGTGCTCTTTAAATCTCACGCTCAGCTTGCGAGGGGTGTTGACCATGAGGAAATACTGATTTGGAAATACAAATCAGCATCAAATCAGCCAAGAGCAAGTCAACTCCAGCAATATATGGAAACATCAAATCAAGACAAATCTGCAGAAATCAAGACATCAATTTATGAAAACTTTATATTTTCTTTAATTACTTTGTTTAGATGTCTTTAAATAGTTACTCC
>JAOWBN010200562.1:0-14807 GCA_028565015.1 Pinguicula moranensis | reverse complement strand
CCCGAATTTTTCGGGAAGTTCGGGATTCGGGATGGGACCGGGAATGGTCATCCTGGTCCCGAAATAATTCGGGACGGGAACAGGAATGCCCATTCCTGGTCCCGAATTTTTTTTTTGTAACTAAAAAATTCAGGACTTCGGGAAATCCCGAAGTCCCGCAGTCCCGAATCCCAAACTTCCCGAATTTTTTGGGACTTCGTGAATACGGGACAGGAATGGGAATTGGCGTCCCAGTCCCGAAATAATTCAGAACGGGAATGGGAACGGGCAATTTCCGTCCCGAATGGCCATGCCTAATTGAGATAGGGTTGTTATTTTCTCGAGAGAGATTAGCAACTAAAGAAGGAAAATTCGGTAGACAACTAAGTAAATGATTGAAAGATTGAATTGAGGAAGAAGCTCTCCAAGAACACCAAGTGGCAAAATCAATAGCCCTAGATCTCTTATCCAATTGAAGTTACAATTTATATTTAGTTTGTTAAACTTAAAAATACCAAAAAAACAACTTATTGACTTGTTATATTTAAGTATGTACCTGTTACATTTGTAGTTTTGCAACCAACAAAAATATCATTTGTCCAAAATGCTTAAAGCTTACCAATTTTGGTGCTTATCAACATACAATCCTTGTGGTTCGACACTCGTTTTCATCACTTTATTACTTGTCCAACTTTTTGCACTTGCAAATTACATCAATAACCATCCAGTTAAGGGCGGGGCATTTGAAATTTTGAATTTGAAAATTCCGAATTCCGAATTTCGAACTGTTACGAATTTTGAATTTCGATCCAAAATTCTAAATTCCGAATTTGGATCGGAATCACACATATGCTTCCGATTTATAATTTGGCTTGGATCGGAAAAAATGTTCGAAGTTCCAAATTTCCAATTTTTTTTAAATCTGTTTAGTGTAAAGTATATTTTTTTTTAATTTTCGATTTGTTTTAGTTCCATAATTTCCTGTTCAATGTAAAATATTTTTTTTTTTGGGAACAAATATAGAGGGAGTTTCAGAGAAGGATTTTTTGAATTTTTTTTAAAATTCGGATCTTTTGAACAGATTTTTTGAATTTTTATTTTTTTTATGAAAATTTGGAATTTCCAAATTCTGAACCAATTTCCAAATTCTGAATTGTGAAATAAAATACGGATCGGTTCGAAAATCATATTCTATTTTCGAAAAAAATTCGGATCGGTTCGGAAATTCCCATTTCCGAATTCCGAATGCCCAGGCATATATCCACTCATAAAACTCTTTTGACGTCTTAAACATCGCCTTCCACTCATCTCCAGGCCTTATCCCGATTCGGTAGTATCCACTTTTAAGGTCAATTTCGTAGAAGACCTTATAATAAGATAGTTGGTCCAACATATCATCCAGACGGGGAATTGGAAACCTATTCTTCAAGATAAATCTTTTGATTGCTCCACTATCAACACACATACGCCAAAAACCATATTTCTTTGGTACAACTAGGGCAAGGACTACACATGGGATCATACTCTCACGGATGTATCCCATCTCCAACAACTCTACCACTTGTCGCTAGAACGCTTCAGCCTCCTTGGGGCTGAGGCGGTTTTCTTGCCGGTTTGGAAAGCTTGCCTCATTGAAAATGTCAATCGATGTTGAATATCGCTCATAGGCAGTAAGTAGCCAGGACGAAGACTGATACGATCCTGAAAGGGGGGTCAAGAAAATCGAGATGAAATCCCATTTGCTGGACATGCACAAGGGTCGTTGTCACTTTCTAGTGGCCCAAAGACAGGATTTGTAGACCAACATTCCAAGGAAACACCCAATGGGCTAGTCCAAGAACATTGGGCCGATTTTATGATGATCAAGATAGTCCCATCTCACAACCTAGGTTTATCCATGTCATCATCATCATAGAAGATGCAACATTCACGTGTTGCATGTCCAAAAGACAAACTCACATGCATGGCCATGCAAAGTTATGATCAAGTGCAACAAATGGAGTGTGTGAACACATGCATTGGCATGTAAAGTCCATATCAAAGTCTAAAACACACAAACTCGTGGTCAAAGTCAAAGCCACTTGAAAGGACATGTTCAAAGTATTTTGTCAAAGGTCAAAGCATTTGGAAGGCCTTGGTCAAATCTCAAAGCATTTGGAAGGCTTTAGTCAACATTTGGCTTTATGACTTAAAATGGAAGGCCATGGTCAAACATTGGACAGTGGACTTGGCACTTGGAAAGGCTTGGTTAAAGAGGAAATTCATGAATGGAGCTTGGAAGGACATGGTCAAGCTTTATGGTCCAAGATAAAGAAATTGGAAGGATTCTTGAATTATGAAGATCTTGACCACATTTATTGTGCTTATTTTATAGCCTATAATAGGCAAAGTTTGACCATTGTAGTTAGCATTTATTTTAATTTCAGTTTTATGCAACATATATGTTCTCCTTCTCCTTTATGAAAGCTCTTAGTCTTATCTATTTCTCACTTGAGTTTTAGAAGTGACTTCTTACAAGATCTTATGTCTTGGAGTTTGGTTGAGACAAGTTCTCTTCAGAATTTCTCGTAGTGGCGATATTCTTTTCACAACTACATAGACTTGGTTTTTACCTCTTCTATAGATGACAGGTCAAGTACTCAACATATTTGCTAACTCGATCCTTGGATTTTTGAACCACCAATCATTGGTATTGGGTTTAGTTACACTTGTTGGCTAAGTTCATATCATTTAGTATCAGAGCTCAGGTTGAGCAACGTTGGGCTACCCTTGATGTTGTTGGTTCCTGGCTCATTATAGTTGACAGGTCACCTTCTCGTGTGGTAGATTTATCTTTTCTATTTAAGGTCAAATCTAAAGCAAGGGGCAAAGGCCGATCCATTTTACAAAAACAAATCCTACAAAATTGAAGCCTCTCTTGACCGAAAGAAAAGGAAATGCAAATCAACAAGAGACCTCTTTGTTAGATAGGGCTTATTTATCATTTTATTTTCTTATTTTCTGATTACAAGTCTGTGTGTTCACTCCCAAAAGACCAATCAACTCATATCAAGTTCTGGTTCTTGTGAGCCAAGCTAGACTTGATGAGTTTTAGATTGAGTCCTAAGAGAGTTGAATAAAGGATACCAAGGAAACTCTTGAGTGGAAAAGGGTAAGAGTAGTGAGTAGATCATAGTGAAAAAAGCTGAACTTGGAGTGCATACACGAGTGTTGAGATACCTTTGAGCATATACACGTAAGTGAGTGGCGAGGGAAACTTTTTCTTATAACATCTTTCTTGTAGGTATATCTATGGCCACCCATAATACACCCGTGGGTTCGCAGGAGGAAGTGCCACCCATAAAGCATTGGAGGATGCTTGAGGCCCTTACGAGGCAGATGAGGAGACTTATAGAGGTGGGTCAAACCACCCAAGAATAAATGAGATGTTTGGAATCTCGGATGCCTCAAGCACAACAACAAGCCTCTCAAGACCGTGACCACGAGAGCGAGGACGATGAGTGGTCCAAAGAACTCAAAGAGCCTTACATGCCATGAGGCCGAGGAGGTGTTGGTTTCCAAAACAAGGGGCCAAAATGAGAACCATCGAGACGACATGTTAAACTACCAAGGAGAGACCGAGACAATGACCTTGGCAACGTCAAGGTGAAGATGCCATCTTTCCAAGGCAAGATGGACCCTGAGTTGTACCTTGAGTGGGAGACCAAGGTGGAGATGGTGTTCAGATGTCATGCCTACACCGAGAAGCAAAAGGTGAAACTAGCCGCCATTGAGTTGACCAACTATGCCATCATTTGGTGGGATCAAGAGATGACCTCCCGAAGAAGATATGGTGACCCCACGGTGGAGACATAGGCCAAAAGGAAAGCATTTATGCGGAGAAGATTCATACAAAACCACTACTATCGAAGCCTATATCAAAAATTGCAAGGGCTTAAGCAAGGAAAAAAAGTGTTGAAGAATATTAGAAGGAGATGGAGATGGCTGTGATCCGAGCTAATGTAGAGGAGCAGTGAGAAACGACCATGGAACGATTCCTTCATGGAATTAGCCAAGAGATAGAAGACGTGATCAAACTCTAACACTATGTGGAGATCATGAACATTCTCTACCAAACTATCAAGGTATAGGAGAAATTGAAAAGAAAGGGCACTCGGAGAAGTACCACCCCGACTTTCTGTAACCCGTGGAAGCCAAGTCCACCAAAGGTCAAGAATGCAAAACCCGAACATTCAAAGGATGTAAAGGCCAAACCAAAGAACGCCACCAATGACAAAACTTCCTACTATTTGAACACGTGATATTAAGTGTTTCACATATCAAGGACGGGCATACACATCTATCCAATGCCCAAACAACGAGGTGATGGAGATAGACGCCCAAAGAGAGCTTGAGTTGGAGGAGGGAGCAATAGCTAACACGCCACCCACGGAGGCTGTGGGTAAAGAGCAAAATGTTGTGATTGAAGAGGTATTGGAAAGGAAAGGAACAAAAGAATATGAGAATAAAAGTGAGGAAAAGAAGAGTGTGAAGAGCAAAAGATAGACATTGAGGGAAATGAATTGAGTGAAAAGAAAGTAACGGAAGAGACGAAAAAGAGAAAAAAAGCAAAGCCCAACTTGTAGGAATTTTAGAATCTTTGCTACGTGTAATATTGTATTTTTCGTGTGAAAACGTGATAAATTGTGTAAATATGCATAATAAAAAAAATTCAGTTTTTCTTTCCATGAATCTTGCTAATTTACAGAACTTAATATAAGGGGGAATGAATTTTATACCTCTTGAAAAATATCTATTCTTGAGAGTAGCCTCCTTCCTTTGAGATATTCAATTGTCCACCATCTATTATAGTCCATACCACCACCTACTTTGAGGCTTATATACCGATATGTATAACTTTATAAGTGAGGATAAAAGAGTGCTAGCTCTTCACTTCAAGTCTTAGAAAGTGAGATGAAAATTTCTCCAAACCTTCTATCCTTTTATTCCAAATTTTACTCTTGGATTTTGCACAAATTTGGACAAAAGGAATTTCTCAAATTTTCAACCAAGGCTAATAAAAGTGCATAAAAAACTCACATATAAATGTCTTAGTGTATTTATAGAAGTTTTCATAATTTTTTATACAAACACATGTCAAGAATTGATCAACATTTGACCATAACCTTACATGTGTTTGATCTTGTAACAACTCATTGACTAGGTGTCATGATTTCATAAATCAAGGCATGCAAGTGTACATATATCGAACATTTGGACATGTATTGAATCTTTGGACAAACTATGCAATAATACACTAGTCTAACTAAATGAAGTTTTGATGCATTTAATATACATCCCAAAAACTTTCTAATATTACATTTGTGACCCCATTATTTCGTACAATCCCTTAAAGTTTCATAAAGTCCAATTTCACCTCCATGGTTTCGGTCATTCCAAAAATTCCCCTAACTTTCAAAAATTACAAAACTTGCCCAAACCATTTGGACATTTCGGAAACCACCCTAAAGTTTCGGATATTATGAAATTGGCCCCAAACCTTTTCGAACATTTCATAATAATGCCTCAAGAGAATGTTTGAAAAAAAAAAAGAAAATTCCATTATACACTTGCTGATTGGATCCTCCAACCGACATCATGCATGTCCTTCCATGAGTAGGTACAAACCACTGTGAAAGGCATGCTACATCAGGAAAGGATGCAACAGAAGACTACCTACAGTGGAAATACAGATGGAACACCATAGAATTATCTTGTCTATCAGAAATAATACACAGTGATACTGATAAGCAGCAGATTGCAAACTGATGGCAGAAACAGAAGCACTGTGATGAAAAGTTGTGAAGCAGCAACTAAAACTTCAAGCTAGCGAAAGTTTGGATCCAAATGAGCTAAGGACCAATCCACAAATAACAATTTGGGATTGATATGGTGATAGTCAGGACGTTGGACCAAACAACAGGACTGATATGATGAGCTGAGCACATGACAGATTGGGTATTATCACTCACCCCAGCTAGTTTTCATTACTTAGATATGAGGATCAAAGAACAATCCAACAATTAATCAAGCTATCAGGCGAGCAGGCTAGGCTGTGTACTAATCTTAATTATTGATATATTGATAGTTATGACTCCTGTATGTCATAGGATGCAGGCTGAGCTGAGAAAAGCTCAAATTATGACTCTTGTTTGAAAAAAAGGAAATCTGAGACAACCTAAGAAGCTACAAGTTTGGATCAATGTTGTTTTGACCTCGGTCTAAAATATGTGGTAGGCATGCCGGTGATGATGGTAGTTTCAAGAGGTACAGGAACATAGAGCCCCATGGATGTGTTTCTTTTTCCAGGTTATATTTTCTATTTTCTCTTCGCTTTTGTACGTAAACTTGTTTTTCTTCATAGTGAATTTTGGCTTAACAAAAAAAATATATCGAGAGAATGATGTTAATGTGTGTTACCCTATAGTTTCTCAATAACTTGGCAATGGAGCTTGAATTAACATATCAAATTATGGTTAATGAATTACACACTTGTAATTCATTAATCCCTAATTCAAATCTATAAACCACGAGTGACCTCTAGCAAAATATCATGGCCCCCAAGCATTGAAAATAGTCATGGAAGAAGACTATCTCCTTTCAAGAATTAGTTCAAGTGTAATTAATATTCTTTTACCTTTGATCATATCTCCAATCTTGTATATTGAGGTTAGTTGTCATCCTCATAAATATTCATAACATTTCTTATACTGGAAGCCATGTTATTAAGTTCTAATTAAAAACTCTTTTCTAATTAAACTTGTGCTTTGCAAGGCTTTCGTGGCTTCTTACAAGTGGCCAAAGAGATATCGACTCCTAACATTTTAAGATCGGTGAATCTTTTATTAGTCACTCACAATACTTCAAACCACTCCTAAAACTTTCTATTGTTACCCATTTATGGTGTAACTCTGGATAAAATCAAAAGTTACTCCATATTCAAGATCTCTGTTTGATGATCTCAAGTCTAAGAATCACTTACACCCACTATTCTGTAGAGTATCAATCATCGACAATATGATAATCTCTATGCGGGTCAATATGATGTACTTGTCTACTACAAGCATCCATGTTTCTATCTTAAATGTGTCTACACTATAGTTGATGAGATCAATTATTTCCTTTAAAAGGAATTGGCTTAAAACATGCTAACATATCTGTATTAGTGATGTCTTATCTCACTAATACTATGCTTAGAGATGTTTAGTATTGATAACATAACTATAGTGGTCTCATCATCACATCTCTTTGTTATCAACACTAGGCTTTAATATTTGGAATGCTATAAATAAAGCAAGTAAATAATCAAACAGTAAAGGTTGCTACAATCATACATACATCATTAAAGTATTAATACAAAGGTCCAAGGTGGTTGGTCTTAGGGTATAACACTAACACATTGGTCCATAAAAATGAATGGGATAAGGCCTTACGTTGTGATTCAGTCTCCATTGTACTTAGGTACAAGGAGTTATCCCTTGCTACTAATGGAATGGCCGGATTCATTCCGAGCAAAGTAAACTTTATTTTGCAGGTGTATCAAGATGTGTTTCCTAAAGAGTCACCCCTTAACCTACCTCAAAACCGAGGGATCGATCCTCAAACTATTATCATGTTGGAAGCATTCTTCCCAAATCAGCCAGCACGTGTTAGAGAGTTGTTTGAGGGATACAGATAAGGAAGCATTCATTCAGGCATCACTCAAGGTAAGGAAAAGATGGTTAGTCATGAATGGAACCAAAGGTACATCTCACCTTTCCCGTTTTATATGCAAATACTTGAATCGGAATACATCAAGGAAGGATACAAACAAAAATCTAACATTCAGCAAGTCCTCTAGGCATGACAAATGTTTAAATCAAGCACATCACTCACATATACCTATGTGTTTTTGCACGACATGCTTGTGAAAGAATTTCATGATGGAGGCATGACAGATCGCTCTGGTTTGATTAACATTGTTGGAGTCTTACATGATCATTTCGCTGGATCTTACATAGAAACCCGAGAGGCTTATTATCCATATGATGACTTTGTAAACAAATATTCACCTTTTAAAGTTGTCTATGGCTTTAAAACGTTGTCGCACTTGAACTTAATTTCTTCGCTTTGGAGTGATATCTCGAACCTAGGTGGTAAAGGGAAGGCCAATTCTGTAAGGGTGAAACATGAGAAGACCTATAAAATTAGCCTAAATGGTGAGTAAGGTGACTATAAAAGTTTTAATGTTACTAATTGTCTTGTGTTTGATGCAGGTACGGATTTGAGGACAAATCATTTTTAAGAGAAGGGGAATGATGCAATCCAGGATACCTATGACGTGATCCAACGTACACACCACAAGGATGGAATGGCTTGAGACCCTTGGACGTCCCCTAAGGGGACGATGATGAGAGTTAGGGACAAATGGCTCGTGGGATCAATCAAGGAATTGAACCAAGTGCTATGTGGTAAAGAACCTACGGCACTCCATGATACAACCCATGCTACATCTTGAGGAGCCAAGACAAGCAAGGAGACCATGCTATATCTCTAGAAGCAAATCACGAACCCGAGGTGATGAAGAATCCCCTTAAACTACCAAGTGGGCCGAATGCTAGAGCAAGGGTGAAGAAGGATCAAGGAAGGCCTTTTAGGGTTGATCCAACAAGCAAAGGCCGAAACAATCCAAGCAAGATGCAACTCATTGGGCCAAACAAATTTAAATGGTGGCCTACTCCACAAATTAGCAAGTGTAAACACATGCATGGGTTTGCATGTGTAATTTTTGACCAAGGAGTCTTGAAAGCTAAGGGGCATGGTCAAAGGACAACAAAGAGGGTCAAAGAGTCCAAGAGGCTTGGAGTTTGAAGGCCTTAGTTTTTCCTAGGGTCACTACAAAAGAATGAAAGGTTGCAAGACCAAAATAAATTCGGTCAAAGCATCATTAAATGATGCATGAACCTACACTAGATCTTTGGAATGTCTTCGTAGCCTATAAAAGGGCATGGTACGTTGTGTTGTTTAGTTTAAGCTTAGTGAGACTAGAGTTCTCCTTCGTCTTTTATGAAAGTTCTCTTTCGACTTGTCTAATTTCTCGTTTCAAGATTTAAGTGGCATTGAGCAAGGACTTATCTTTTGATCTTGGTTGAGACAAGTTCTTCTCCTAGGTCTTGAGTGGTATCCTCTTCTTCGAAATATATGTAGGCTTGGTTCCCACCTCTTCTATAGGTGACGGGTCAAGTACTCTACAACTTGTTCAATTTTGATCCTACTCTTGAACCATCAATCTTTTGGCATTGGGTTTAGTCACATTGTTGCCTAGGTTTATATCGAAGATCCGCTCGCATCAAGTCAGAAAATTCTGCTAATAGTCGTTGCACCTCCACTGGTAAATCTGTATCTCTGTTTGTTACACCACTCTCGTGAGGTAGTAAAGCATATGCCACGCCTCCTTGCTCAATCTCATCTAAAAACCTAGGCAAGGAAAGCAAATTAGTAGTATTGGCTACCGGGTTAGGAATGGGTTCGTTCTGCTGGGGCGCCAACACAATTTTTTTCCCTTGATGGTAAGGGAATACGTATTCTTCCATCCATAAAATATCACATTGTGGTCATACTGCCAAGGTCTGCCCAACAATATGTGACAGGCATCCATAGACACAAAATTATACCAAGCATTATCAAAGTATTTTCGACCAATGAAAAAAGACATGAGGCATTGCCTATCAACAGTTACCTCACTACCCTTACTTAACCATGACAACTTGTATGGCTTAGGATGATGGTCTGTATTCAACTACAACTTTTGGACAGCCTCCTCGGAAACTACATTTTCACAATTGCCACTGTCAATGATCATCTTGCAAACTTTATCTACAATAGTGCAGGTCATGTAAAATATACTAGTCCACAATCAATCATCACCTGAATCGCTCTTGGGAGTCAGTAGACTCTTGCGAATAACCAGAGCTCATGCCCATTTCCAGACAACACATCATCAGTCTCATTATTGTGATAAACGAGCTCACCAATCTCCTCATCCTCGTCTCCGACGTTCTCCTCTAGCATCAAAATTTTCCCTTGTTGCTAGCATGCTTCCGACACTTAGGTGACTTATGCCCATGTTCACCACAATGATAACATTTCACAATACGGTTAGGATTACCCTTTGGTGGCTGCTGGACAAGGTCACGAATCTTGGAGTTAAACTGGTTGACTTTTTTGGTCGCTTTTGACCACGACCACTGGTATCCTGCTTTGTTGTTTCTCAATAGCAAGTGCATGCTAGTAGGCCTCTGAAATATTGAACAAGGAGTGGAGGCTCAAGACAACTTGCAAGCACGGTCGCAAATCACCCGAATATCGTGTCACCAACTGCTCCTCCATCTCAGATAAATAATTGTGGGAGACCAACTGGTACCACTCGTTCTTGTAATCATTGACCGATCTCGTGCCTTGCCTCAACGTATGAAGTCGTTGAAAGAAGGTTTGAGTATATCCAAAAGGGAAGGAAATGACCCTTCATCTTTTTCTTCGCGTTCTCCCAATCAGTGATCTTGTCTTATCCATCTTGCCTCGTGAACGTCGCAATTGTTCCTACCACGTAGATGCTCGGCCCTTGAGTTTGATGGCAACCAGTTTCACTTTTACACAATCGGGGAGTTCCTTGTACTGAAAAATCTGCTCCACTTCGTTAATCAAATCCACAAATTCATCGTCCAATAATGTACCAGAAACTTGGTAGATCAACATTAAAATCAAGGTCTCTTTGACGTTCCTCTCGACAGAAAACAGAGTTCTCTTTGAGGATCTCAGTCTTGGGCTATCTCATTCTAAACCTGACCAAGACAACCACGATCCTGTGCACCATGTCTTTGTGCTACAACTTCAGCCATGTTGAGTTCCAGGATGATGTTGATGATCCGATACAATTTGATGCTGGGTAGAATAGCAATTATTTTGCAGGCTAGTTCCACCAGATAATTTACGAGAAAGAACGACAAAAAAACACCCAAAACTAGAGAAAAGATTTTATAGGATTTTCAATAATATTGAATAGTCATTCATTGTCGAAAACTAAGTCAATAAGATGAACTTTGTAGCCAAAAATTGTTGCCAAAAATCACTTCAAATCAAAACACGAGTTTAAATGGTCTTTCTAGTTGATAGATAATTTATTACAAAACAAATATAAAAAATTAACTAAAACTAGTGTTTCAGAAGGGAAAACAATAGAATTTGAGGTTGGAAATCAAGTTACATGGAGCTATTCTCAATGTGGACTGCGTGTGCGCTGAAATGACATTTTTGAATTGGGATCTTATTCGCGATTCTGATCATTGTAGACAATGTTATGGTCAAAAGATTGAAACATGCCTCAGTTAGGAAAATATTATCATTACTTCCTATTTTTGTACCGATCTGCCACCTCATGGTATTTCAGTTCCATCAAGGTAGAATCTGACAACTAGGTATCGCTATCGGTGTCGAATTCTCTTGCATCATTATATAATATGTTATGTGTGGAAGCTTTAGAGTAATTTAAATGTGGCAAATAAGGGGAAAAGGAGGCAACTGTTTGAGTGATTTTTACTCATCAGTAGATGGAAAGCTAGAGAAAAAAACAAATGGACCACAATCAGCTTTTTGGAAACAAAAGCAAATATCTTGGTGAATGTTTTATTATAATGAATGGTCTTCTCGGGAGAAAGGTTTCTATAGGACTAAATAGAATAAGCATGCTCTGGGGAAGCCAGGATTTTTAGTGAGGGTAATGTTTTTTAGTATAGTTGGTCGTTGTGTCGGATCAGGCCGGGTCGATTTAACCTATACTGTAATTTGTAATTTTCCCAAAAAAAATAGAAAAAAATAAAGTCGTTTGATCCAAACAATTAAAAGGAAAATATAATCAGATAATCTCACTTAAATTGAAATCTACGTGGTCCTATCTTTACAAATCCATTAATAATTTAATAAACATTTCAATTTTCTTTGTTCTTATTCAACAAATTAAGCCCAGCAACTATGGCTAATTTATGAGAAGAGTTTAGAATGTTTCCTATGTTTGATAGAAAGCACAATTTTTCTCATTGTTCACTTTTTTTCAAGTTTTGAACCCTCCAACAGTAAACACGGATGGCTTATCAAAGAGAAAATAATTTAGACAAAAGTTTGTAAAACTTGTGTTTGAATACTCCAACGAACCCTCAAATTTTTTATAGCAAGCGAGAATAAACTTTCGATTAGAATTTTTAGCATGTACTAAGGGTCTAGGCTGATAAGGACCCTTTCTTAGATATTTAATCCGAATTCCATCTCTCTCAAAATCTATATCAATATCATCTAAATCTTTTTCGATACTTGGAATTATTGTCGGAGAATAATCTTGATTTGGAGGATAATATGGAGGACTTACAGTTTCAGAAAATCACAAGTATCGTCACTAATAAGAACTCCGGGACTTTGTGAAATAGCACCTTGAGAAGTTCCCTTTTTTAAGAAATGAATCAATTTTCTTCTTGGTCATTGTTTACCTATACAATAAAAGACTTAAACATAAAGAATATCGCCACATAACAAGCTTGATAACTTTAAGTTTAAAACATCTAGCCGCTAAAAGCAATGTCATCTAACGAACCATGGAAAACATATTGAGTAGATGGAACTATAAGAATATATTCACATCAACATAAATCACTTAAATTATAACATAAGGAATATCGAATAATGAATCAGCCGTCACTTTTCACCCTTCAAATACATTGTGCCAACGAAAAATAAGATGCCACGACCTGGAAATATACACCTACTGAATTAAAACATCGAATGAATAACAATACTCATCAATATCACACAATGATATATAGCCTAATTGATAAGCCTGGAAATGGCTCCAATACTGTCGGTTGTCCTTCATCTGATAGAAGAAAACATGTAAATGAAATGTAAATTCAAATGTGGATTGTAGTTGTGAGTGTAATTAGTATGGGACATTACTCTCCTAAGTCCTAACAATTCCAACTTTTGTCCAAGGATAGAATAGAAGCAAGAATTTTGGTGAATAGAGGGGCGTATTAATGTGGATTGTGGATTTGATGGTTTTAAGCTTAAATTGTTGTTCTATCTTCATTTCTGTGCAATCATAGTTGGATGCTTGCGCACATCTAATGCCATGAAGCAATAACTTTGTAGCATATCAAAAATGGACCAATGGATCAGTATTTCAATTCTCAACATCAAAACTTTCTTTGAAGCATAACCAAAAAAATACGCCACACCACACCAACGTAAGTAAAAGCAAATGCAAGCAAGAGTTATTATGATGCAGAGTATTAGGATGAATATACACCACTGACCACACCAACTTAATTGATATCAAAAAGAGTTATTATTGGGATTAATATACACCACACCACACTATTTTCTCCCCTTTAAAATGAAATAATTTCTTGAACTCCTGCAATATGAACATCTTTCTGAAGCAAAAATAGAAGAGCCTGTGTAAGAAGTGTAACCCCAAAAAGATTTAATATTTTCATACTCTATCACTTAGTTGACAAATTGTCAATTTTCCATTGCAAAATACTTACCTTTCTAAAAACATTTTACTGCTCAGGGCTCACGACACAAGTCACAAAACAATTTTAAAGCATATGCAATTGCAAGTGTTCCCTGTACGTTTTTGAATTCTGGGTGACTAATAACAAAAACAAATGGCAAGCAACAAAAAAGTAAATCTACTTACCAATAAGGATGACTTCTCGAGTTCCCTGTAGGTTTCCCGGAAGCAAAATTTCTCTTCTCTTTTGTATGTTTTCTTCAATTCACCATACCACTTCTCCAAATCAACTTTCCGAGTTGTATTTTTGTTTTGGGCTTACAAAATGCTTAGAATAGAAGTTGGGCGCGGATTGGACTGGACAGGAAAAGAATAGAAGTAGTGGAGTAAAAAAACATATATTCTTTTAGAGATAGGAAAACGTGCGTGCCGGGTACCGCACGGTTTGCGGGCTGGAAAATCCTAGCCCATCACGCATAAAAAATGTGTCGGGCCGGGCCGGGCCAACCATCGTGCAAATGGACCACGCACGTTTGCACGTTTTCTATTTTTTTTTAATTTTTTTTTATTATTTAATAAAAACAATAGTGTAATTTAAATAAATAAAAAATTTAAAAAAAAATCAGGTGCGGGCTAGCCCGCACCGCACGCCAAACCGCACGGTTTGCGGGCTGAATTTTTATGCCCCGGCACGCGCACGTTTTTTATGCGTGTCGGGCTAGGCACGCACGTTTTCTGTAAAAAAAAAATCTGGCATTCACGCACGCACGTTTTAATGCGGGTTGTTTAGGCACGTTTGCACGTTTTTTCCGTGTGTGGCGTGCCTAGCCCGTTTGCACGCGCACGTTTGCCTGTCTCTAACTTATGGTCATAATAAATTTGAAGTACAACCACGTGCGAACCAAGGGGGCCGGGGCCGGAGGCCCTGGCCACCCTATACTTATTAAGTTATTTATATGCCCAGGGGCCATGGCCCCTCCAAATATATATATAAAAAATATAAGTAAAAAAAATAAAAATAAAAATAAGTTCCCCCCACTTGATGGTTTTGAAACTTGTAAATAATTTTGGTATAGATGAGTTGGTCAATTGATAGGTTTTCATCCGTTAGCCTCAGTACTCGTGGTTCCTAAAAGGATTCGAATTTGAGTTGAATTGAAAATTTTCATAATGGAACCATAAAGCTTCTATACATTATTGCAAATTAATTCATTCAAATAGTATATATTTGTTTTACAATTATTTAATA
>JAOWBN010200551.1:0-14812 GCA_028565015.1 Pinguicula moranensis | reverse complement strand
ACAGGAAATCATATCACAATGTTGGCTATTTATGTAGATAATATGATCATTACAGGAGATGATGAAAGGGAACTAACAAAGCTGCAGGATAGTCAGGGCAAAGAATTTGAGGTAAAATTTTTGGGAGAGATGAAATACTTCCTCGGAATTGAAGTAGCTCGGAGATTAGAGGTGATAGTACTATCTCAAAGGAAGTATGGCTTGCATCTACTCATGGAGATAAGCATACTTGGTTGCAAGCCTGCTAGGGTACCTATCGAGCAAAGAGTAAATCTGAGTGCTGATGCTGGTGAACTTGTGGATAGAGAGAGGTATCAAAGATTGGTTGGACGGTTGATATACCTGAGCCATACCCGACCTGATATTTCATTTGCTGTGAGTGTGGTGAGCAGGTATATACATGACCCTAGAAAAGGTTATATGGATGCGGTGTATAGAATCTTGAGATATTTGAAGAGTGCACCAGGAAAAGGAATGCTCTTTCGGAAGAACAGACGTATGGGCATTTAGGGATATTGTGATACATGTTGGGCTAGCTGTGTTGATGACAGGAAGTCCACATCTGAATATTGCATGTTTGTAGGAGGCAATCTGGTCTCCTAGATGAGTAAGAAACAGTCTGTCGTTGCCCGTTCTACTGCTGAAGCCGAGTACAGAGCCAGGACCCTGAGTGTTGCTGAGATGATGTGGTTGAGGTCCTTGCTAAAAGAGTTGAAGATGGATGAGGGAGTACAGATGCGGTTGTGATGCGACAAAAAGTCAGCTATAAGTATTGCCAATAACCCGGTCCAACATGACAGAACCAAGCACGTGAAGATTGACAGGTTCTTCATCAAAGAGAAACTGACGAGTGGCTTTTGGAACTAGGACATGTGGCTACTAAGGACCAGACTGCTGATTGTCTCGCTAAGGGTCTTAGTGCGCTAGATTTGGATAGGCTTTGTAACAAGATTGACTTGATCGACATATTTCGCCCATCTTGAGGGGGAGTGTTGTTAGGTAATGTATCACTTGGTTAGGTGGGAGGTAGTGTAAGGTGAAGACTTGCAAACTCCTACCTACCCTCCTCCCTCCTCTATATGTATCCAATGGATTCCGGCCAATGAAGCAAGGAAAAATAAGAGTTATCACTTTGTTCAATGACCAGAAAACCTCCATATAACAGCTGTAAAGATTATATTTAGGATTAGTTTTGTACTTATAAAAATTTTAATTTTATTTTTCCTTTTTTAGATTAATTTAATATCAGTATTAATTAAAAATTTATATTTTAATATCAGTAGAAATCTGGACTGGTTAGATATGCACATTCCGAAGTTACTGTAATCATTTGATATAGAGACAGTCACAATTTTGCATCAATAACCGACTTCTTTACAACATTAATAAATTCAAAAGTTGAGAATTTGGTTGACTAATAATCAATCAAATATTAAACTATGAGAAATAATTATATTAAATAGTTATAAAAATATATATATAAAGCTATCCAAAACTATCAAAATAAACTTCTATTAGAATTTATGCATTGATGTAATGTGGTGTAGTGGTCAATACGGCGGAACTTATTAGCAACGACAACAGTTTGAATCCCGTCATATTTTTTCTTCTGATTTCTCGAAAAACAGTTGAAAAAGGCGTTCATATTCGAACTCCTACCACAATCTTAACAATATGACATATTTACCAACTGATCTAAAGTGCTTATATTGCTAGTGTACTTTTATTATTCTTGGAGATTAAATTAAAAAAAAATAATTTTTTTTAATATATAATAAATTATTTTTAAAATTTTAGGAGACCATGATTCCACTGTGGTTGAGTCTGATTAAGAACTTAACTATAAAATAATTTTTTAATAAACTAAAAGCTGTTCAAACTATTTTCGTAGATAGATCCCGAGTTCTTTAGAAAAATATATATTTTTAGTCACTTTGACTAGGTCGTAATAATTTTTAAAGAGCATAAACGGACCAAATTATCCAAATTTCAACAATTTGTACCGACCTCACAAGTCACAACAAATCAACGGACCAAATTATCCAAAGCGCGTGGACCCTTTGTCTTGGGCTTTGATGGGTTAAAATGGAACCCACGCAGGATCTACATACATGCGAAGGTTGAAAATGAAGTGACACGTGGACGTTCAGAATTCTGAGTTGGTTTTGGTCTTTGGACCTCTGGTTTCCGCAGAGACGCAGACATTGAAAATCTTTCCGACGGACCCCACAAAATATTGGCTTCTCCAAATTCCTGCCTCCATCATTTTTCCCTCTTATCTATATTCCTTGTATTTTATTAGATGTACATGTGATAAGGTTTATTCAAAAAACAGTTTGATTTTCCGATGAATTTTGAAATCGATACTTTTAACTTTATGATTAACTCTATCAACAGGGTCATCTCAAAAATGAACATCATTTCTTTCCTTCCATCAATTTTACGTAGTACAGTGCCATATTGATTACCATAACTCCCCACTACGTCTCCTTGTCGCCATGCCCATATGTGCAACAAAATGAGTTGCCGGTTCCTCATGACCAATATAGGAAAAACCCATCTAGTGATATATCTCGGACCAAACCGTATAAGATAAATAACAAGTGAAGAACATATGCGATGCGCTATCCAACTCACCGTGACAAAAACTGCAAGATCGCATCTCTTCCGAGCACATCATACCACGGTAGACAATATTATCCACTGTGGCGAGACGCAACTGAAGTAGTCGCCAGCAGAAAACCATAACTCAAAATGGTGAGCGCTTGCCCCAGATCGACGCAAACACAGGCTGTGATACCGACGCAGGCCCCACTAAAAGACATTGCGCACGATAATCAGTCTTCACTGAATAGCTACCAGAGGGGTCGGCAATCCAGCGCCATCCATCCCCCTAGGATTCGGCCATCGCCCAATCATCAGAGCCTCCAACTCCTGTATTCCAACCACCTCATGAACTCGAAGAGGCCTATGCCAGGTCCATGTCAACTGCCAAACGTCCTCCTCACGTGTCCATTTAGCTGAGATAAGAATCTGCTTATCTAGAGCCAACGGGTATAACCTGGAGAACTGACCAGCAAGAGTACCTCCATCCATCCAATCATCCTCCCAAAATCGAGTTCGATCACCACTCACCACACTTCTTTTCACTCCATCTACAAACCAGGACGATGCACAGATAATTGAATGCACATCCTTCCACCATCGGGAATGACCATCTCGGACAGGAAAATTCGACCAGTCCCGTCCCCACTACAAATGTATTTGTGAACTATAATATCTCTCCACTGCCCAACTGCCCCAGTACGAAGTCTCCATCCCCACTTGACCAACAAAGCAGCATTAAAAGATCCAAGGTCAAGAAAACCAAGTCCTTCACATGTTTTTGCTTTGACACATGTTCTTCCAACTAATACAGGCTATACCACGAGATGTATTAAAGTATGTTTTCCACAGGAATGAAGTTGATATTTACACCATCTCCTTAATCATAGTCTTCAGGGCCTTGTATAAGGAGAAATAATATATTGGCATGCTACATAGAACGCTCTTGATTAGGGTCACCTTGCCCCCAAAGTTAAGAAACTGATTTACCCATGAAGCTGTTTTCTTCCGCATCACAAGAATAAGGGATCTCTAGGAGCGCACATAACACGGATTGCAACCAACTGGAATCCCTAAATACTCAAAAGGAAGGCCCATCACCTCACCGTGTAACACCCTTGCAAAACTCTGTTGGGTGTCAAGTGGGATATTTATCCCCAATATACTACTCTTCTTGAAATTAATACACAGACTAGACACAAGCTCATATAATTGAAGAATAGCCTTCATACCTTTCACATTTTGGAGAGTCCCCGACCCCGAAGAACAATATTTCATCAGCATATAATGAGTGGGTATATGTAGAGTCCCCACAACAAAGTCCCTGCAAAACACCAATATCAACAACTCGGCGAAGTAATAAATTGAGCCCCTCCGTGCAATAACAAAGAGGAATGGCGACAAGGGATCTCCCTGTCTAAGACCTCGACCAAAATCAAATATCCCCGAAGATGACCCATTAACAAGTACAGATCCTGAAGCCGTCAGTAGACATGCTCGCATCCAAACTATCCACCTCTCATTGAACCCCATCTTATGCATTAGATTGATCAAAAAGGACCAATTCACAGAATCATAAGCCTTTGCAAAGTCGACTTTCAAGAAAATGGTAGGATCCTTGGATAATTTTGCATGATGCAAGAGGTCACCCGCAAGCAAAATACTCTCTTGAATCTATCTACCGCATATAAAAGTCAGCTACTAAGGAGAAATAATTTTATCAATCACTAACCTCAGCCGATTAGCCAGAAGCTTTGATAATAACTTGTAAGCACTCCCCACCAAAGAAATTGGACGGAAATGATTCCATTCTGTCGGAGATAGGACTTTAGCAAGCACTATGATGGAAGTAGAATTTACTACCTTGCATATCTCTCCAGAATAATAGAAATCTCGCAAAAAAACAATATAGTTTTCTTTCACAACCTCCCAATGAGCCTGGAGAAAATGAAAGTTGACCCCAACAGGACCTGGGCTCTTCCTGCCAGAGCAAGACATCAAAGTAGAATATATCTCATCATCGTTGAACTCTGCTAGCAATAAATTATTATCCTCAACCGACAGAATACGCTCACATCAGATAAGAATATTCGGCCTGTTCACAAAGGCTCAGCAAAGTTCTTTCTGAAATGATTCAAAATTCCCTGCTTCACACCTGCGACATTGTCTCTCCAAATATCATCAAAGAACAGACCATGAATTTCATTACGAAAATGACGGTTACGTACCCGAGCATGAAAATATCTTATGTTACCTTTCCCTTCCCGAATCCAAGAAGATCTAGATTTCTAAAAAGAGGACCGCAGCCTTTCAGTTCTGAGCTTGTTGTAGATCAACCAAGGCCACTTTCCTGTCATTAAGTTCATCATTTGATAGTACATGTGTCTCCCCTATATGATCAAATAGACGTAATCTTTTGGATATCCCGTCAAGAACCCGATCAGCCATGTCAAACACATCATGATTCCAAACTTTAAGAGAAATTCTCAAAGCTTTTAAATGATAATGCAGAGAATAGGACTTACTTCCTGAGAAAGACATACTTTTCCAAGTAGCATCGACAAAAGGTCTGATACTTGGGTGAGAATCCCAAGCATCCAAAGTCATGAACATATTTGGCCCCCAATTCACTTTATACGTTGTCAACATGGTAGGGTGATGATCCAAGATATTTCTATCAAAAGCAACCTCCTTCAAATCTGGCCAAAAAGAAACCCATCTATCTGAGAGTAGGGAACAATCAAGCCGACTCGCACTCGTTCCTCTCCCATTTAGCCAAGTATACGAGAATTGCTGCAAAGGGGGGTCAATCAAAGCATTATCAATAATGAAATCATTAAATTCTACCGTGTCCACCGAAGGAAGTCCATGATAATTAAGTTGTTTCGAGGAGATCTGACAGAGTTGAAATCACTAACCACACAAATAGCACAAGAATATTTGGCTTTCTAGCCGAAAAACCCACAACCATAGAATTTTACAGTGTCTTCAACACGAATATCAAATCTCTAAACCAGCTGAGGAAGATAACCCCTCGTTGTGATCTTATTTTATTTCAACAACTCCTATCTTAGCATATGGAACTGCTCGAAGATTTTCGCCGGTGTTTTCCCATGTGCTTGAAATAGTGCATTTTGGTGCAGCCAGATACGCCTATTTGCAAGCAACCAGATCATACGCCAAGTTTTCTTCTGATTCCTTATGTTTCTAAGCATCATGTGTCCATAATAATTGATCTTGGGTATCAAAATGCAAAACAATTGGGCATTCGAGCCATGCATATAGTAGTCTCTAGAATCTTTAGAAATCAAGTGCATATTGTGAATAGATGATCGGCTGTTTCGGCCTACCTTTGGCAGAGTTTGCAGAGAGTGGAATTCTTGATTGATGATATTTCTCAAATAAAGGTTCCGTAATGTTGGGATCCGAATTTGGAGGAGTAGCCAATTGAATGCTGAGATTTTGAGTGGAACTGAATCATCCCAGGTAGAATTCAGCAGTGCATCAACCGACAAGAGTAAGCCTTTTGATCTCCTAATTATCTGGTAAGCACTCTTTGATGAGTATAGTCCACCCGTTTTATGATTCCATATCCATTTATAAAAATATTGTTGTGGAATATGCTCTATAAGTTCAAATGATAATTGATTCAGATATGTCTACACCAAGTCCACTGCCATTCCCACACCCCATTTCTCATGAAATTTATCCCCTGCCATAGAATTGGGTCTCTCAGACTTCTAGCAAAATCCGTTCGTCCACAGCCATTTATCTTCCCAAAATAAGGTAGTATTTCCATCCCCAACAGTTCTTACAATGCTTCTCTGGAATCAATCTTCCAACCTTATCACTTTTCATTAAGTCTTTCCACCATGATGATAATATGGCAGGTGGTATCCTACCTTCATCTTCAAAATAAATAGTTCTTTGTGTTCTGCCATATTTGAACTACAATAATGAGGTCCACCAACTACCCAAATTTGATAATAGCTTTCATCCCGATTCAGTGAATAATGCATCATTGAATGACTCTAGTTATATATCTCCCAAGCCTCCATTTGCCTTTGATTGTGTGATTTGATGCCATGAGATCCAAGCTAATTTCCTCTTTCCTTCATGATCACCTCCCATAAGAATTGTCTTCATAACTTTCCTGAGAATCTGCTTTGGGGCTTTAAACATTGAGAAGTAATACACTGGTATATGAGATAAAATAGCCTTGATTAGGATTAGGCAACCCCAAAAGCTTAGGAAATTATTCTCCCAAAGTTGCAATCTCTACTTAACCATAGATATTACAAGATCCCAAAGAGATAATCTCTGATGATTAGTTCCTAATGGGAGGCCAAGATATGTAGATGGCATATTATCCAATTTGGAAAATAGCAAAGACGCTAGTCTAAGAGCTTCATGTTAGGTACGTGACCTAGAGCATTTGGCTCTTGTTAGTTTCATGTATACTGGATGACTAAAATCATTTTGTTCTTGATTTTTTTATATGTATATTATGGATCATTTGGGTTGATGACTCAAATTGTAAAGCTCCATTATTTAATCAAACTGTAAATTAGTCCCTAGTCTTAAAAGTCATTAGCAAGGGAACAACTAGATGACTATATCGACTAGCATGTGGATTAATGCATGACCATGTTCCAAAGATCATTGATACGAAGTATCTGTTTAATCGCATGAAATATGAATGTACGGGGTACTTGAATATTGGGCTCGACCTATATTGACTTGCTGGATAGATTGTGTTTCTGTCATCGACAAAGTCATATAATATTAATTCAGTTATTTGAGATATTCATAAGTCTGGATGATGAATGTGTATTACATGGGGTTATCAAATGCCTCTTTTGATCAAGGGGTTATAAAGGTAAGTTTCCCGAATATGCATGATTCATGTTGGAAGGTATGGAATATCAAAATGATACTTTTGTCCATCTCATATTGGATGAGATTATTAATATCTCTGGACCCCTTGATGTAGTAATAATTGTTATACATGCATTTATGATTATGAGATAGTCATATATTAACAATTATGTACTGAAGATCAAGAAAGTAATTAATGGTTAAGGATGACACATTCTTACGTTTGACAATAATTATTGGATATTAAGCGATGAAAGAATTAACACTAAATGGGATTAAAAAATCACGATGTATCTATATTATATTGGATCATAATTCGTTGCTAGATGCCGCTTATGATAGTACCGATTTAGCTATGAATCCTACTAGGTCGCTCTATCTGGTGAATTGAAGAATTAAATAATTAATTATGTGGGACATAATTGGTAAATTTCACGGACGAGAAAAAATTGGATTTTGGTGAGACCACCAATTCAATTGCAATTTAATTGCAATTGGATTTAATGAGATTAAATCCAAGTTAAATTCGAGCCCAAATGAATTAAATTGCATTTGGGCCCAAAAGCCCAAATGAGGAGAATTAATTCTCCACTCGGTGAGGAGAAGAAAATACATGAGATTTCTGCTGTTGCTTCATCTCTATCGCGAGACTTACGACCGAAAAAAGAAAACGCGAGGAAAAACTTTTTCTGTCACCGGCGTGAAGTTTTCCTCCAACGAGGTCGCAGAAAAGGGTCTAGTAGCCCCTTTGGTTTAGTCAGTGAGTGTTCCGGGTAGCAAACTTCTACGTTGGAGCTTCCGTGGTTTGTATCTCACGAGTTTTTGTTCGATTCACTTGGGTTCATCAGATTCCGGCCAAACTAAGGTAAGTATGGCTTCTCCTTCACGGCTAGAACATGATTAAACACAATTTGGTTTGATTTCAAAGTTTGGTTCGAATGTGAACACATTCAAAAAGTTTAGAAATCGACTCTAGATCCAATAGCATCCATCTCGAACTTCTAAGTGGGATGCAAGGCGTGATAAGGTGTCTGCGTTGGAATTTTTTGACCGTGGAATTTGTCGGAGCTCGAAACTAGTGATATCCTATGCTGACTTTTTAAGCTTTTCTTGGTATCTCATCAAGACCTTTTCGTGAGCCTCAAAAGTTCCTTGATACTATTCATGAACAAGTTGAAAATCGGTGAAGGCAACAAGATTTTGGATCCCTTTTTGGCGAGCAACCTCAAGTCCCAGTATTATGGATCCATATTTTGCCGTGTTGTTGGTGACTGGGAAATCCAAAATCACAACTATTTTTATAACTTCCCCCTCTTCATGTGATAGCACGATTCCTGCTCCCCCTTGTTTAGCGGTGGATGATCCATCCACATTGAGTGTCCATGGTATTTTTTGAATAGTGGTTCGGGTGGTTTTAGCGATAAAGTACGTGAGTACTTGTGCTTTTTTCGAACTTCTGGGCTTGTATATAATGTCATATTCACTGAGTTCCACGGCCCATTTTACCAATCACCCTGACATGTCGAGTTTTGATAGGGTTTGTCTCATGGGATGATATGTAAGGACGGTGATAGGATGCGACTGGAAATATGGGTGGAGTCTTTTGCAACGGTTACTAGTGCGAGGGCGAGTTTTTCTATCTCCAGGTATCTGACCTCGCCCCCCTGCAAAGTTTTACATACGTAGTAAATGGGCTTGTGGAAATTATTGTCTTCTCAAGTTAGTACGGCGCTTACAGCCTTGAGGCTAGAGACTGGCAAACGTGCGCGTGCAAACGGGCTAGGCACGACACACACGGAAAAAATGTGCAAACATGCCTGAACCGCCTGCATTAAAACGTGTGTGCATGCGGACCAAATTTTTTTCTTCAAAAAATGTGCGTGTAATACCTGTCCATTTACAAAACGTGCGCGTGCTGGGCATAAAAATTCAGCTCGCAAATCGTGCGATGCGGGTTGACCAGCACCTGATTTTTTGTTTTTAAAAAATCTTTTAAATTATACTATTATTTTTATTAAATATTCAAAAAAATTAAAAAAAATAGAAAATGTTTAAACATGCGTGATCAATTTGCACGCGGGCTGGCTCGACACAACACGTTTTTTTATGCATGTTGTACTAGACACGGATGTCTAAAAAATGTTCGTGTTTTGGCACACGCACGTTTTATAAAAGTTTGCGTGCCGGGCCAGATTTTTCACCCTAAAACCATGCGGTGCGTGTCGGGCCCTGTCTCGACAACCTTCTCTTTTACGGCTAGGTAGATGAACAGTCCTTCGTTTGGTTGTGGTCCTACCAACGCCTGTGGAGATTTTAGATATTCTTTCAATTCTTGAAACGCCTGACTGCATGCCTTGGTCCATTCAAAAAAAAAATCATTTCCGAATAACTTTGAAAAAAGGTAGTCCCTTGTCTCCCAGTCGAGCAATGAATCGGCCCAAAGAGGCCATCCTTCTTGTAAGGGATTGAATCTCTCTTAATGTCCTTGGAGGGGGTCATGTTTTGTTGTGCGGATATCTTGTCAGGGTTGGTTTCAAAACCTCTGACAAGTGTTATACGTGATCTGTCATCTTTCGGCTCTTCACGAGCATATCATCTATGTATGCTTCAACGGTTCGGCCTAGCTGCTTTTGAAATAACTTGTTGATCATCCGCTGGTAGGTAGCGCCGACATTTTTATGCCCAAAGCGCATTACTTTATAATAATATGTACCTTCGTCGGTGATGAAGGTAGGTTTTAGCTGATCCTCTAGAGACAAAAATCTTTGATGATAGCCTTAGAAGGCTTCCATTATACTCAGCAACTCGCATCCCATGCTGGAATCAATTATCTGATCGATAGGTGGTAGGGGAGAAGAGTCCTTCGTACAGTGTTCATTTAGATCTGTAAAGTCAACACATAGTCTCGATTTCTCATTGTTTTTTGGGACGATCACCACATTAGCTAACTATTTGGAGTAGTGAACTTTTCCACATATCCAGCGGTAAGGAGTTTCTGCACTTCTTCCTTGATTATCTAGTTCTTCTCCGTCCCGAAGTGTCGCTTCTTTTGTCGGACAGGTCTTGCTCCAGGGTGATATTAATGCGATGAATTACTACACTAGGGCTGATTCCTGGAAAATCAGAGGGGCTCCATGTAAATATGTTTCTGCACTTCTTCCTTGATATACAATAGTCATTGAAAACTTGGGAAGAAAATTCAGCAACATTATCTAGGCAAATTTTCTTTATTGGAAAATCAGGGAAATGAGCTCGCAAGCAAATTATTTGTGCAAGTAATCTTGCAAAAGCTAAATTGCGAGTAGATAATAAGCACATCTGCGACCATTTAGTTGATGCATCATTCTGAACCATAAAATATCTAAATGGTCTGCATGGTGGGTGTATAAGTCTACATATATCTCCCTGAATTCTTTCCAAAAATGTAGGGTTCTCATACCCAACTTTATTTGATGAAGGCCTTATAATCAGTTGCCTTGAGAGCAAGCAGCACATGAGAATTCACTGTTTTGAAAAAAAATTAGGTTTTTTATTGAATGAACACATGAATTTTCTATAATTTTTTGTATCATAAATGATCCAGGATGGCCCAACCGATCATGCCAAACTTTGAAAGTTTTAGTAATCTTTTGACTTTCAACAGCATAAGCTTCAACCATTCTAATTTTTGTGTAATACAATCCATAGGACATTACGGGTAATCTTTCTAACATGCATTAGTTACCCGAAATAATTGATGTAATGCATTATTCTTCATCTTTTTTACTCATAGTCTCGATATGATATCCATTTCGCCGAATATCTTTAATACTTAATAAATTTCGTCGAGACTTAGATGAGAATAAAGCATTATCAATTGTGATGTTTGTCCCCCGTGGTAGTACAATTTGTTCTCTTCCGGAGCCTTCAATTAATTTTTCACTACCAGATATTGTATTAACATATGTTTCCCTTATAGATTGGAAGATAAAATATTTTTTATTGTTGAGTATGCTATGTGTTGTTGCACTGTCTGCGAGACGTGCATCTTCCTCAATTGTGATGTTGGCGTACGACAGGTACGGACCCAATGATTGTTCATCCCACATTGATGGCAAACATTTTATACATTCTTATTGCCTTGGGATTCTTTGTTGCGACCTTGTAGATTTTCATTTTTCTCCCACTTCTGGTGGTTATTTGTATTATTGGATTATTGCGGCGCGAGTAAGGATGATTTCCACGTCCACGACTACGACCACGGCGGGGGACTTGGTTATATGTATTCACATTCACTTTCGAGAATGGAGCAGAACCACTGGGGCTTGATTGATGATTTTTCATCAACAACTCGTTATTTTGTTCGGCCACAAGAAGACACGAAATCAGTTCATAGTACTTCTTAAAACCTTTATCACGGTATTGCTGCTGCAGGAGCATATTAGTTGCATGAAAAGTAGAGAATGTTTTCTCTAATATATCCTCATCGGTAATCTTTAAACCACATAACTTCAGTTGAGAACTGATTTTGAACATAGCAAAATTGTATTCGATTACAGATTTAAAATCTTGTAAGCGTAAATGCAGCCAATCATAACGAGCTTTTGGAAGTATCACCGTTTTCTGGTAATCATACCTCTATTTTAGATTTTTCTAAAGATCTACATGATCTTTTATAGTGATGTATTCTGTTTTGAGTCTCTCATCAATATGATGGCGAATAAATATCATGGCTTTCGCCTTATCTTGTTGATATGCTTTATTTGCATCTTTTATGGTGTCTCCGAGACCCATAACATCTAGATGGATTTCCAAATCAAGAATCCATGACAAGCAATTTTTCCCAGAGATGTCAAGAGCAATAAACTCAAGTTTGGAAAGATTAGATATTATATCACTAATTGAATAATTTTACCTCCTGCTTGTAGCTCGACAGTAGAGTCGTGCTGATAATGTGCTCTGAAATCGAGGATAATAACAATATAAAGGATAATAGATATCCAAAAGATCACTTCTCTTTTACAAAAGGGAATTCTACACTTTTCTTTACAAATATTCTCACTTTGATTCTCTACAATTTTTCTTCAAAAACTCATGAATAATTTCTCTATAGCATCATAGACTATTTATAGACAAATAAGAACACATCATCTCCTCCACTTGTTGCTTCATCATTGGTGGGATGACATGGCCACAATGACACATTATTTCTTTCATTTGTTGCTTCTTTATTGGTGGGATGACACTTTATGATATTCATTCATAACAATTCTAATATTCTTAATAATTTTCTTAATTCAGTTGGTTATTAGTAGGATAACACTAACACCCATGGATTTTGGCACCAAACAATTGATAAGCTTGAAGTATTTTACCTATATGTAGAAGTTCTTGAGATATATTAAGAAACTATTTGCAAGGTATTGTACTTTAAAAATAAGTTTTACAAAAAGAGTTTTTTAATGAGCAATCCCAATCTAATTTTTGATTGTTAGGTTTTTTTAGTATTTTCTACAAGTAAGCAAGTTTTGAAAAAAAATTGGAAACACATTAAGGGTCTATTTTGCCCCATAGTTCTTTTCTCATTTTACTTCTCCTTCTCCTTTCAATTTTTTAATTTTGAAGTGTTTGGAAAAATTATAAAAAAAAAATTGAAAAAATTATTAAAATAGTATTTTCAATCAAAAAATTTAAGATGATTAAATAGTATTTATAGTTAAATTTGGTAAGATAATTTTAATTTATTTATAAAATTGCCATTAAAAGTAAAAGTAGACAAAAATAATCTTATACCTACTTCTGAAAAAAGAAGTTTTAAATGAAAAAAAAGTAGGACTAGGGCCAGTTTGGTAGCAACACAATTTTAATCCTCCTAAAAGTATTACATCGCACTTCTTACAGGATTGCATAATCCGCTTTTTGTTTGGTAAGCACCTTTTCTAGGTGTTCGGATTATAAACGGGGTTATACAACTCCTATTTGGTGTTTGCTATCAGTAGATTATTCTGGATTATGCCTATCATGTCATTCATTTCGCAAAAATGTCCATTTTGCCCCTACCTTCACGATATAAAATGCAACTCATTTTTCGAGCGACGCCTCATTTCCTGCACTATCATTTCGATATCCATTCCATCGTTGTTTCGCTCCCTTTCCCCAGAATCTGTATTTCCCTCAACCCTTCGATTTTCACTCCAAAAATCAAAATCCCTCCGTGAAGTTCAAGTCAGTGCCCCGCTCCCACACTTCGTCGTGCTCTTTGTGCCGTATGGAGCCCTTAAACGGCACCACGGCCTAGAAAAATCTCTTGTTGGCAAGGCGGAGCCTTCGAATACAGTCGAGGGGTGACTGTGTACGCCATTTCTGGGGCTCAGACTTCGGGCGCCGTTGCCATGCACGCTTGCCTGGTGCAGATCCGGCAAACCTTATAGTCTTGGACTCGCCGACACCATCACCATCCCCCTGGCTTCGGATGTTCCCAAATCCAAAGCCCGACCCTCTGTGCCTGTACCCCCGCTTCTCGAGCGGAGGTCTCATCGCAGATGTGGACTCTGTTGCCACCTATGAAAGAAATCCCATCATCAGAATATTACTTGTAGAAAATACTTGAGATACTTTTAGCATTCCCGTACGTTAATTTGTTTAGAATGTTCGTAGTGGACTGGCGTACCGAAGGGGGCCAGTGGGGGCATGATCCCCCGTCCGTACACTTGAAATTTTTTTATTTCCCAAATTTGATTAATATTCTTTTTAGTTTTTTTTGTCATGAATCTTTTTTTTGTCATATGATATATGCATGACGCTCCAAAAATATAGGTATTTGGTTGGTACAAAACTTTTGTTATCATTGATTTTTTGTGGTTTGATGTTGTATGTGTAAGTAGTTATTTTGTAGTCTCTGAAATGGTTTTAAAAACCGATTTTATTGCACCCTGTGAATTAATCTTCTGCTTCCACCATAGAGAGAGGCATCCGGTCCGGGCTAAACAGGCCAAAACCATTTTAGCCTGATCCCGATCGTTTTCGTATCCGCACGGTAAAAATGGGTAGTCTTAAGCGATTTAGGACTGCAAAACGGATGATCCTGACTAAATCATTTAGCCCCTGTTTTGCGCCAACCTTCTTCTACTTCTTCTACTACTTCTTATTTTTAAAAGAGGTGATGTTTTGCGCAAGTACTTAAACGATAACTATTTTTAGAATAAAGGTGCCTCGGAGGGTCCGAAATTTTTCGAAACCACCGTATCGGAGCCCCCGCCATCGCCGTCGACGGAGGGCCGTCAGCCGCCGTCGCCGTCGCCGGTTTCCAGAGCTCCGGCGGCGGGCGGCGGTGGCCGGCCCCGCCCCGGCC
>JAOWBN010200540.1:0-14812 GCA_028565015.1 Pinguicula moranensis | reverse complement strand
TCACCCTTCCTTAGGTTACCTTAAAATTATGTTTCCTCATTTATGTCGAACAAATAGTACTCTTTCGTGTGAAACCTATATTTTGGCAAAGAGTCACCGACACTCCTTTTCATCCACTGATACACGAGCTTCTACTGCCTTTAATATTATTCATTCTGGTGTTTGGGGTCCAGCTCCTGATACGAGTCATAGTGTGTTTTGCTATTTTCTACTATTTATTGATGATTTTTCTAGGATGACATGGGTTTACTTTATGAAAGATAAATCTGATGTCCCTCGTGTTTTTCAAGAGTTTTATCTCATGATTTTTACCCAATTCCATAAAAAAATCCAGATCCTTCGTTCTGATAACGGGGGAAATTTTGTGAACGAAACCATAAAAAAAAAATTCAATACATGTGGGCTCCTTCATCAAACCACCTGTCCGAATAGTCCACAACAAAATGGAGTTGCCGAACGAAAAAATAGGATAATACTTGAGGTCACACGGGCTTTGATGATAACCTCCCAAACTCCAAATTTCTCTGGCCTGAAGCAGTGGCTACCGTCACACATCTCCTTAACTGTTTGCCCACCCGGATCCTCAAGTTTGCAACACTTTTACAAACACTTTCCAAACACATCCTAACTTTAGTCCTGTCACCTTACCTCCGCGTGTGTTTGGCTCCACGGTGTTTGTGCATATTCAAAAATTTGATCGAACAAAACTAGATCCTTGTGCCCCTAAATGTGTCTTTGTAGGATATGGGGTTCATCATAAGGGATATCAATGCTACCATCCACCATCTCGGCGTCTTTATACCACAATGAATTGTAGTTCTCTCGAATTCGTATTTTACTATTCATCCCAGCCTCATGGTCAGGGGGAATCCCTCGGTGCTCTCAGTGATCCACTCAGCTGGTTACATAATATGACTGCTTCTCGATCAGTTGTTCCACACGACCCTGATACAGGAACCACCGAGGTACCTCCCACGTACGAACCGGCCACCCCGTCTTCCCACGCGTCTCCCCTGTCTCCTAAGGTAACTGCGCCTAATCCAATTATTCCAGTCACTACTCTTGATACAGTTGATTATCCAATTGAGCAGCGTATTGATACATATATTCAACCGCCTCGAAGTACTAGAGGAATACCTGCACGACAGTATGAACCCGAACATGTTCCTAAACAATCACGATACCCTATGGCCTCCTTGGCCAGGGGGAGTCTCACCAAGCAGGCATCTAGTTTCTTAGCCTCTATATATGCTGAACATATACCTAAAACTGTAGAAGATGCACGAAATTCGAAAGTATGGATCGATGCTATGGATGAAGAAATGAGTGCACTAAGGAAAAATGGAACCTGGGATGCATGTATTCTGCCACCTGGAAAGAAACTTGTTGGATGTCGGTGGGTCTTTACAGTTAAACGTCATGCGGATGGAACGATTGAAAGATATAAAGCCAGACTTGTTGCTAAGGGATTTACACAAACTTATGGGCTTGAATACTCTGAGACTTTCTCTCCGGTAGCCAAAATTGATACTATCAGGGTTCTTTTTTCCATAGCAGCTAATCGAGATTGGCCTCTACTTCAGTATGATGTTAAGAATGCTTTTCTCCATGGAGACTTACAGGAAGAAGTATGGCAGTACCTCCACGGTATACCAAGAACTTCAAAGAAGGAGAGGTTTCTAAAACAATCTCCGAGAGCATGGTTTGGCAGATTCACAGTAGCCATGTAGAAATATGGTTACGAACAAAGTAACTCAGATCATACATTGTTCTTGAAAAAATAGGGAATCCTAATTACATGTCTGCTCATATATGTTGATGACATGATAATTACGGGAAACAATCCGTTGGAGATCCAAACACTCAGGGAGAACCTATTTAAGGAATTCGAGATGAAAGATTTGGGACACCTCAAATATTTTCTTGGGATAGAAGTACTTCGATCCAAACATGGTATATTCATATCTCAGAAAAAATATGTTCTTGATATTCTAGCAGAGACAGGGATGATAGATTGCAAACCAGCAGATACTCCAATGATGATGAATCAAAAACTGAAGATTGATGAAGATGCAAGTTTGACCAACAAAGAGCAATACCAGCGACTAGTTGGAAAGTTAATTTATTTAGCACATACGAGGCCTGATATAGCTTATGCGGTGGGGGTTATTAGCCAGTTCATGCACAAGCCCTGGATAGATCATATGGAAGCTGCATTTAGGGTAATACGATACTTGAAAAAAACTGCGGGACGGAATTTTGTTCAAGAAAAATGGACACCTGGATATTTGTGGGTATACTGATGCTGACTGGGAAGGAAATCCAGTAGATAAAAAATCAACGGCATGATATTTTATGCTGGTTGGAGGAAATTTAGTGACTTGGCGAATCAAGAAACAAAAGATCGTGGCTTTATCTAATGCTGAAGCTGAGTTCAGAGGAGTCGCTCGAGGGTTGGCGGAAGTATTGTGGTTAAGAAAACTTATGACTGAACGTGGTATGTTCACTAAGGGCACCATCCTCTATGGTGTGATAGCAAGACAGCCATAAGTATCTCAAATAACCCAGTACAACATGACTGGACCAAACACATTGAAGTGGATCGTCATTTCATTAAAGAAAAATTAGAAGAAGGAATCTTGAGTCTACCATTTGTTCGCCCTGAAGATCAATTAGCTGATATATTAACCAAAGCTGTCTCGGTTAAAGTATTTCAGGATACATTATGCAAGTTGGGCATTAGAGATCCTACTGCACAACTTGAGGGGGAGTGTTGACAATGACATAGCATCCTATATTGACTATAACCAGAAATCCGCATGAAATTGTAATAGTGATATAGGCTGCAAACATTAATTATGTTTGAATAATTCTCCCCACATGTTGTTGGATAGTTGGAACATTAATTGTGTTCCAACTGTGTTTTTTTTCCTATATGTACACACATTGAGTATGAATGAAATATAACTTTCTCATGAGAATTCATTTATACACGTTATCACTTGCAAGCTGTAAGTCAATAAGAACTAGAATGTGGAAGATAGTTCTACCAAATCCAGCATTCTATCTAATCTAATCTAATCTTACTTGAACGGGAGAATAGGGGTTTAGCTAACATCAAATACCCCTCGTGTCTGTCTTCCTGTGTTCGATCCTCCTCGTCCTCGCCCTTGCACACCTCGACAGAATCTGACAGAAAAAAAACAAATGCCAATTCGTGCAAAACGTCTATTCATTTTCTCGTGTGTGTGTTAGTTTTGAGAAGAAATTCATGGCATGCCAATTCGGTTCAAATTCAGGAGCTCCTTGAACTTTGATACTCTTTGACACTGGAGATCGCAGCTCGATCTCCGTAACAGAGTTGTGAGCGAAAATTCTCCATGGAAAAGTTGCTCAACAGAGACAGCAAGGGCTTGATCTCATCAAGCGGCAGACGGAGGGCGGAGGTGGAAGAAAGTTCGAGAGGAGAGGAGATCTGGTGGGCGCGACGCAACGAGAAATGGACAAAAGTGAGAAATTTGGAAGTAGAAATCGTGAAAACACAATTTTGCCAAAAATTGTATGCGGGAGGGCGCAAATTCTGCCAATCAAAAAATCCTAATTTTTTGCCCGCCCGCTTAAACGTTGCGGAAGCCAAATTTCCCCCACACCCGCCCACTTTCCGTGCAAACGCGGAATTATGCGGATGCGGGCGGGGGCTGCCGCAGAAATTTTGTACCCGCTGCCCAGGCCTAGATGGAATGGTGAAGTTATCGCTTTTGAACTCTTATGTACGTCAACTTAAATTCCAATAGGTGCGTCAACTTAAATTCCAAAAGGTGGAAAATGTGTATTTCACTGTAAGATTTTCTTCACGGTGCTGCCAATTCTCCCTATGTGCTAGCTGTTGGGAATTTGTGGCCGAATTATTGCAAGATTTTCAAATACACAGATTAGTTAATTTCAGACTAATACAATAAATTGTATAACTTCGAAAAATTAAAGGAAACACGAATTTAATACCCGTGGTTCACTATCTCCTTTGATCTGGCTAATCACGTTGAGCTTCGGAATCGGATGCTCCCATAACTTTTATAAATCTCAAGAATTTACACAGAATTACAAGATATAGTTTTCTGAAGGCTATAAAACAACATGCAACTTAAAAAACAGTAGATCTAGTCTAATGTGTAACAAAACTTAAAGAAGAAATGGATAGAAACTTCACATGCAACTTGAAATAGTTGATCTAATCTAATATGTAACACAAACACTTAAAGAAGAAACGGATAGAGACTTCACAAAGCCTCCAGGCGGAATGAGCCAAGATGCAGGTAGTCGAACTACGAATCACCTCAAACTGGGTCCGAAAGTGTCGATCTCTCTGAGATAGGAAAATTCCATTGATTGAAATTAGTAAAAGACATCGAGATTCGTCGGAAAGTAAAGTATTTGTCAGCAAAATATTGGAAATCAGAGAGAAAAATAAGAGAAAACTGTTGCAGAGAGAGAAAGAATTTGTCTCAAATGATGCGTATTTCGACAAGGATCCATATATACTTTGTGTCTTTCAATCCTGTCCATCAGATTTCTACCGATCGACGGTCTCAAATTGCCAAACTCAAATAAAAACAGAACCATTAGATTAAAGTGTATATGGAGGGCTGAGATTTCACCGATTAATCTGCCTAATACCAACTGTTAGATCTTGTCAGACGATCCAATGGTCATGACTCTTCAAATTCAGCTTCTCGAAGAAGCTTTCTTCAGAACTGTCGGATGATTTTACAGATTAACGATTGGGATGAATTTATAAAGCTTCCGAGAGAAGCTTTCTATTTAAGCCGTTGGATAAAACATAAAATTTACGGGCAGGATCTAATATCTACTTTAATCAACGAAGAAATAATAGCCACAAGAACAAAAACAATCAACGGTCAAGATTATAACAAAAGTAATGATAATTATGTAAATTCACAATATAACGGTAATTTCGAGATTTCACATATATACAAGGGCATATCAGTAATTTCACATATTATAATGGCAAAATAGTAAATTCACAAATTATTTCAAGGATATTTTTGGTACTTCACTCAACACCAGCACCATAAAAGATTGACAGCGCGATCGTGGATTACATGTACAATTCAAGACTGATTGAAGATCCAAAAAATGGGTATATCTTCAATAAATCTCATTTATAGTCGTACACTCTTATTTATATATCATACGGTTACATAAATCCTAATTATATAAGAATCCTACATAAATTACAACTGCTATTCTCCTTAAAGTATCACCTTGATGACTTGAAAAAATGAGAGTCCTTAGGACAATTATCTAAGGTAATCTTTATCAACTTCTCTCAAGTCGATAGGAGGGGACTGAACCGTTAGTTTGTCTCGAAAATTATGAAATCTTGAAGTACAAAGCACAAATTGATCAATCTTAATACCATCAGCTACTATTCACGGCAAAGATCGATAGCTACAAAATTGCTATGATATATCCAACTGTTCAGATTGTAGATCATTGAACCACGAACACACCCTCAAAATTTCAGAATGATCGAACCAATGATGAGTGTCGATCGAGCTATTTGATCAAATATGACAGCACCAAAAAATCCTTGAAAATAAAAACAAAAGGCTAGGGGTACCTTAATCAACATCAGCTTGAACACAACATTGGTGAACAAAGAGAATAAAATTCGATCAATACACTTTGATCGAAGGGGACATGATTGAAAACTTGCTACAGCAGGAACCAATCAGGTAAAATAGACTTTTGGACAAGAGTCGTACGTGATCATGATTTTTGATCGAGCATGTAACAAACACTAGAGAGATGTTATGAGTCTAGGACACGTTGGACAATACATAAACAGGGCGCACAAACAAAGCAAGAACTGAGAGTTGCAACAAAGCAGCAACAAAAAAATAGATATAACAGGACTCTAATTAGGACACTTTGAACATAGAACACAACAAACGTTCGAGCAAAGAACTTTGAATGAGTAGATGTTTCTTGATCAAGACTCTAAATCAAACAAGATCAACAAATCCCGTCAATTACTATTTATGGCAAAGATTGGTAGCTACAGAGCTGCTATGACAAATCCAACCGTTCTAATTGTATATCATTGATCTAAAAACATACCCTCAGAATTTGAGGGTGATCGGACGACGGATGAGTGTCGATCGAGATGTTTGATTAAATTATGCATAAGTAGAAAATCTTTGAAATTTTTTTTAAACACAAACAGGGAAGTGAGTATTTTAATTAGCATCGAGATTCGCTTGAACACAATATTGGTGAACAAGGATAGTACAATCTCGATCAGCACACTCTGATTGAAGGGAACATGATCAAAAATTTGAGTTAACAGTATAGCTCTGATATCATGAAAAAAGACAGATTCAAGACCCAAAGACGGGTGGATCTCCAATAAATCCCGCATCTAGTCGTGCACCATTATTTATTGATCATATGACTACATAAATTCTAAGTAAAATATAATTTTAATTACAATATTATTCTACATGAATCATAACTCTCATTATTCTCGTCCCAGTGAGAAGAGCACCTGACATCCTGGCTTGCCAAGAGGTCAGGGGTTCGAATCTCATCCCATCGGGAATCAACAATGCATCAGGGCCACGCTCCCGGGTGGATATCCATCTCTCTGCCTGAGTTTGGCTTGGTCTGTGGGTTGTGAGCGCTGTCCACAGGACCCTTGAGGATTAGTCGGTTACGATTATTGTCAGATACCCTGCGGTTACCAAAAAAAATATAATCTTGATTAGGAGAAAACCTTGATGACTTGAGATAGTCAGAATTCTTAGGACACTAGCGATGTTTATCACCAAGCTCCAAATTTCGGCCGGCATCATGAATTCCAATTCGACTGGAATTCCTGTCTGACAGTGGCTTCAATTGAAAAATCTTGGACATCGAGAATTCCAATTCCAAATTCTAGAAATTCTAATCATTTGGAAATCGAAGAAGGACATGGCTTCAACGAACAGAGAGAAAAGTTCCTACAAAGATTGAGGGAAGCATAATGGCGATGAAGGACGCCAAAAAGATAGCAAGGGTTAAAACCAGTCTCGCAAAATGACCTTCGAGCGCCTAACGACAAACTATGATACATTTTACCTCACAAATTTCTCAACACCATTAACCCAGATAAATCTATTTGGTCTGTTCGATTTTATATCTGACGCGAAAGAAGACAGACAATGACTGCAATTTGGCTTCATCGTCGTGAAAAATCGTCCTCGGTGGATCAATTTGAGCAAACTCAATGAGTTGTGGTTTGGGCAATAAAAGCTACGTGGAATGGAGTACCTTATGGCCAACACGATAGAAATCGAGCACCCCACTGCAAAAAGCGTGAAATTTTGAAGTGCCGCTTTGGGCATTCAGAAGCGGGCTCCTAGTCTGGGTAGGTTACTGACTGTACTTTTGCTCCTTGGTTGCTCTTTGCGTTTGGTTCAACTTCAAAAAAATTATGGTACTTCTTTGGTACGAACAACGAGATGTATGGTACATAGTAAGAAAGCCCTCGAAGTGTTATTTCCTGAGAATTTAGTATTTTTAGCAGAATATCTGGAGAAAAAAATATTGCGGATAAAGCAAGTGGACAAAATAGATGCAAAAGACCAACCATCACCACACTATCCGGGATTATTCGGCTAATTCGTCTAAATACTGTTTGTTAAATAGTTCAACATGTGTATATTTGTTCTATTTAAACGAATGTAAGATACACAAGAAAATATAGAAAAAAATGGAAGAAATTTCTTCAGAGCTCTCGTTTTAAAATGGGATCAGAGCGAGTAAAATCCTTGACAACCTCCATGGAAATCCATGGAGGTTCGGGAGTTTAGTTGAACATAAAGGAAGATTTCATTGAAACTACAATGCCTATTACATATTAGAGTAACCTATTTAAAGATATCTAGATAAAGTAATTAAAGAAAATATAAAGTTTCCATAAATTGATGTCTTGATTTCTGCAGATTTGTTTTGATTGATGTTTTCATATATTGCTAGAGTTGGCTTGCTATTGGTTGATTTATCTTGATTGATGCTGATTTGTATTTCCTCTTGGTCAACAATCCTTGTAATTGACTTTTGATTTCACCATCTACCAAGATTCCGCCGTTACAATGACGGAAGCGAACCAGAAGGAAGTCACTCAGGCGACATTGCCTCTGGCAAGCCAAAGCACAGAGGACCAATCCATTCAGGTAGCAAACTGCTTAAACAGATGAGTCCATCATCAGAAAATTACCAACCTTCGGCCATCACGATACGACTCGATGATCACAATTACTCTCTATGGTCGAGATTAGTACGAGTTGCAATCGGAGGAAGGGGTAAACTCAGCCATATCACGGGCGTGCCACCAACACCTCCACCAACGGATCCGACCTATCAAAAATTGGAACAGATGGATCTCACCATTTGCACGTGAATACTGCACTCCATTGACAATGACTTAGTCACTAATTTCGTTGAGTATCCCACGACCAAAGATTTGTGGGAAGGCCTAGCCACCACATACAGTAGTGGCGGCGACTACCTACAGATCTTTGATCTTACAGTTCAAGCCAACAGGCAGGACCAAGTCCAAGGAGCATTGGAACAACTTTATGGGACTTTTCAATGGATCTGGAGAGAGATCGATAGAAGGCAGCCTAATCCAATGTCTTCACCCACGGATATTGCTACGTTGAATCAACTCCGCCAAGAAACCCGTCCTTTTCAGTTTCTGAAAGAAGATCCACTCCCCTCAGTCGAAGCGGCATACGCCGCTATCCGCTGAGAAATTGCTCTACAAGATATTCTAAATCCCACGAGAAACGGTGTTGGCGACTCATCCTCGAGTATTGGAAGTGGTTTTATATCGACCTTTCGTTTAGATTCGGCCCGAGTCATGGCCAAGTCATCACCATGAGGTAACGACAGCGACAAAAGCAAGCTCGTGTGCTAGGAATGTAGCCGCACAGGGCATGCAAAAGAGAATTGTTATAGCGTGTGGGCTACCCGAAACAGCTGCAGTGCCACAAATGTGGAAAGTTCGTGCACGCGGCCAAAAAATATTACTGGCGGGTGAGGTACCTAGATCGCTCGGGGAACAAGAAGAAGGAAAATCGTAGCGGAATTGCGACCACCGCGGCTGGAGGACCAAAAATCGCCGGTCACGAGGGATAGGGATCCGGCGCCATCACAACGGCGGCCAACAGAACCGCCGGCGATCTTGCGGGAACAGGTAAAATGAACAAGAATCATTCATCATTTCCTACTGATTTTTCAGAGAAATTCAAGAGGGACGTGGCTGTTTCTCCAAAGAAAGGTTGAGAGATTGAAGAAGAATCGAGAAACTCGGTTGTCTCGAGAGACTTAGCTGGTCCCGAGACTTCTCGGAAAAACGCAGGGAGGAGAAACGATGTACACAGTGATCAATGTCGTCAAGTGGAGCGTTATGTTCACTGTAATCATGTGGGAAGGTCAGAGAGTTGTACAACAGGGACCAAACATTTTGACAACATACCTATACACCCACCGAAATTCCCTAAATATGCGATACAGCCTCTAGACTCTCTACAATTGCAGAGCCATCCTCCATCTTCCCAAGAAATCGGAAACTGGCCCAACACTGTCTCAAATCTGCAAGAAGCATCCAACAATTCCAGAAAATTGCACCACGGCCCCAGAATAATTTCCACCTCACAAAACTGACCCGACACTTCCAAACATTTCCGAAACAACTCCCCATATATTTCTAATCCAATTTTTTTTCCCTCTGGGATACTTCGAGCCTTTTGTACCTACGACTCTCTCCGTACAAAAAATCGGAACTTCACCTTCAAAAAATGGCTATTTGATTGTGGTGCAACTAACACTATGACCAATGACGAATCCGATTTAATTTCTGTTTCAACTCCACAAAAATCGCGGGTTCAAATAGCAAATGGTGGCATAACCACAGTGAAAGGCGCTGGAACAATTGAGTACTGCCTACCTTGAAATTAAACAACTGCCTATTTCCTGGCCTATCTTGCAAATTACTATCTATCAACCATGTTACCAAGGAACTAAACTGTATGACACTCATGTATCCAACTTTCTATTTGCTACAGGATATTCGGACGCAGGCAATTATTGGGCGTGGCAGTGAGCACGGAGGATTGTACTATATCGATGATTTGGTACCATAGGGAACATCATTGCTTGCACATGGAACAGTTGACAGACAAATTTGGTTATGGCATCGCCGACTGGGACATCCATCCAATGGTTATCTAAAACCTTTATTTCATCAGTTCAATAAATAGCTTGAGTCTTTTCATATGATAGTGTCGTTTATCAAAGAGTCATCGCCAGCCATTTCACTCTTCTACTACTCGGAGCCAAGATATATTTGAATTAGTTAATTCAGATGTATGGGCTCTGCCCCCTATTCTGGTAAAAGTGTTTTTCGATACTTCTTACACTTCATTGACGATTGCACGTGAATGACATGAGTATATTTTTTTACAAAATAAATCAGAAGTTCATCAAAAATTTGTTGAGTTTTATGCTCTTATTGAGACCCAATTCAAGAAGAAAATCCGCATCTTTCAGTCTGATAATGAGGGGAATTTGCCAACCACTCCATGGAGACTTTTCAAACAACAGGGGATTTTTCATCAGGCTACATGCTCCCATACTCCATAACAGAATGGGATGGACGAAAGAAAAAATTGCACCATTCTAGAAATCACTCAAGCCATGATGATTGAGTCTCAAACTCCAAGAAATCTTTGGCCCGAGGTTGCCGCCACTGCAGTTTTCCTCGTCTACCTACAAAGGATCTTCAATTTTACACTCTGCTAGAAACATTATCCCACCATACCTCCTTCCGCCCTCTCTCTATCGCCTAGAATCTTTGAGTGTTCGGTGTTTGTACATATTCCTCGAGTCGATAGATCAAAGCTTGACCCATGTGCCCACAAGTGTGTTTTTGTTGGCTAAGAGATCAATCAGAAAGGCTATCAGTGTTCTAATCCTATTTTTGGTAGACTGTATACAACAATGCACTGTGACTTTCTTGAAACTGAATACTGTTTTATCCCCGAGTCAATCAGTCAGGGGAGAGTAGAGAAACATACCATCTGAACTGGCTTCTAAGCTCTCCTGAGCAATTTTTTGCCAACACCTCTGAGACTACCACCGAACACATAGTACATGATCCCTTTCCAGAATAACACCCATCCGCCTCGTCTGAAGATCCTAAGGTAACACAACCACATCTGGAACTTTATAACAGTGCCACTATATCAAAATATCTGATGGCAAACTTAGTCAGGGGGAGACAACCACAAGCAATGGAAACTATTGACATACTCAAAAATATACAGGAGGCCCAACAAAGCAAATAATGGGTGGAGGCCATGAAGACTAAAATGGAGGCTCTTGAAAAAAATGATACTTGGACAAAGTGTGATTTACCCACTGGAAAATGAGTTGTCGGGTGCAAGTGGGTATTCATGGTAAAATATTTAACGGATGGATCAATTGAAAGATACAAAGCTCGACTTGTAGCAAAAGGATACACTCAGGCTTATGGAGTAGACTACTTTGAAACATTCTCTCTAGTTGCCAAGATTGATACTATCAGAGTTTTATTCTCAGCTGCTGCAAATATGGACTGGCCACTTTACCAGTTTGATGTAAAAAATGCATTTCTTCATGGAGATCTCAGGAAAGAAGTATATATTGCAGCACCTCCTGGTTTCTCAGGAACATTTTGAAGTAATGAAGTATGTAAACTGAAGAAAGCTCTGTATGGCCTAAAACAGTCACCACGAGCATGGTATGGACGTTTTACCATGGCCATGAGAAAATGCGGGTACCACCAAAGCAATTCGGATCATACCTTATTCTTGAAACATGATAAAGGAAGGATAACATGCTTAATTATCTATGTTGATGACATGATAATTACTAGAGATGATAGAGCAGAGATGGTTAACCTTCGAAAAAAATCTGCTCAATGAATTCGAGATGAAAGATTTGGGTGAGTTGATGGAATTTTGGGCATAGAAGTTCAACGATCTCCAGAAGGAATCTTCATATCACAAAGAAAATATATCCTTGATCTCCTAGCAGAAACAGGTTTGATAGATTGCAAACCAGCTGATACTCCGGCTATTATGAATCATAAATTACAAATGAATAAAGGAGCACCATTAGATGACAATGAGAGATATCAATGCCTAGTAGGCAAATTAATTTATTTGGCTCACACATGGCCTGACATTGCCTACGCAGTTTGTATCATAAGTCAAATATGCACATGCCACAGGAGGATCATATGGAAGCTGCACTGAGAATTATTCGCTCTCTGAAGGGATCGTCTGGAAGAGGAATCAATTTCAGGAAATATGGACATCTAAATGTGATGTGCTATACTGATACTGACCGCGTAGGAAATCCTGTTGACCAAAGGTCAACAGCAGGATACTTTATGCTTGTAGGAGGCAATCTTGTAACATGGCGAAGTAAGAAACAAAATGTGGTGGCTCTATCAAGTGCGAAAGCAGAATTTTGTTGTATTGCACGAGGATTAACAGAGATACTCTGGCTGAAAAAATTACTTGCACAAATAGGACAACCAGTGAATGGGCCATGTCCATTACTGTGTGACAATAAAGCTGGCATTAGCATTTCCATAAATACCATAAAATACGATCAAACCAAACATATTGAAGTGGATCGACACTTCATCAAAGAAAAGATTGAAGAAAGGATCGTAGACATACCATTTGTCAAATCGAAAGATCAACTTGCAGATATCCTAACTAAGGCGCTGGCTAACCGGTCATTCAACAGTGTGCTATCCAAGTTAGGAATTGAAGACCCTCCAATTCAACTTAAGGGGAGTGTTAGCAGAATATCCGAAGAAAAAGATATTGCAACAAGAAGAAGATATTGCGGCAAAAAAAAGCAAGTGGACAAAATAAATGCAGAAGACCAACCATCTCCACAATATCCGGGATTATTCGACTAATTCGGCTAACCACTGTTTGTTAAATAGTTCAACATGTGTATATTTGTTCTATTTAAACGAATGTAAGATACAAAAGTAAATATAGAAGAAAAAAGGAAAAAATTTCTTCAGAGCTCTCGTTTTAACAACCAAAACCAGAATAACATGATCCACATAACTTTGCACGTCGTCGCTCCCTTCGTCTATAATCTGCTTGTCAAAAAAAAGAAAATACATCCTCAATACGTTCATATATTTTCTTAACTTTTTTTTCCCAAACGGATAACCCAAAAACACGCACTTTCGGCTGTGTACTCAAATTCGTCCTTACATCGAGATCAAAAATGCCCATCCCCAAGTAACCTAGTTTGAACAACTTATACTTGGTTGTCTTACCAAACAATACTTCATAAGGACATTTTCCATCAAGAATAGCCTATGGAGTTCATATGGCCCATAGTATATACTCTCTTCAAGCTCAGTAGGTAAATGTGTTTGAATATTCAATGGACGTTGTGAAAGAAACTGTATATCTAAATGTAATAGTTAAATAAAATACGAACGAATCATACATTTAATACAAAAGTATATGGAATCCTAATGTTCCAAATGATTATATCACGAACACAAACCAGAACTCTACCAGTGTCTACTCATAATCCACATACTCAGATCTCTGTCTTCACAGATGATAAGGCAACAATTCGAGAGAAACTATATATATATATATTATAATATTGAACAAATAAGAATAAGAATGATGTCTGTAAATAAGCGTACTGAGTGCCCTATTTATAGTTAGAATTTAGCGTTTAGTAGTTATAGTATAATTACATAATTGACCCTAAAACTAATTACGGTAGTAGAATCCTACTCTAATTATAATTCTTAATATTAGGTAATTAACAAACAATTATCATATTTTATCTAATAGCTCCCACTTAGTTATATAAGCCGTATTACAAAATATAGTTTTCCAAATCTCCCGATACTTCACACGAGAAATGAGTCAGACGACTATAAAGTAAGTAGTTGTGTCATATTAAATCATCATCTAACTAACATGATACTTTCAAAGCGATTATACCACAAAACTTCTTCGCATCACCGATAGTTGCGTATATCTTTAAACTATACAATATTTTGATTCATACTTAACGTAACCGCCATGGCAAATATGGTGAGGCTAAATTGATTGTTCCTTAGACACTAATGACCATCCATATCAATTTGACTGTTTTCTTAGCATGGTCCGCTGGACTATATAGATTCTAGCCTTTGGATGACATACAAAAGTAGCATTATCAAGCTTCAACTTCAAGCCATAGCTCTAAGTCAAAGAGTAGCATCTAAGTGGACAAGCGTATGTCCATGTGATTACACAATGACAATCAGAGGATTCTTTTATCATTTTCACAACGGTCGTTCTGTAGTACATACAGTATGATATGTATGTCATGAATGACATGCATGTAACTTATCTCATGCGAATCGTAGCCGTTGATAAATATACTTAGTCTTTATCCTCTACATTCGACATTAAAACTTTAATATGAAACCCACACATTTCATATTTGATTAACTTAGAATCTCATTTCAGACCTACTGAAGTGACTGTCCAAAATATTTATCAGTCTCATCCTTCATGCTATGCAAGTATAAGGGCAATTTTTTGAGTGATAAGGCCAATCATTAAGTTTTTGTGACATTTATTGTGCCTTATTAATTGATTGCATACACGAGAGTATTGCTCAAATGAAAGAAAACGTCAATTTTATTTCATAATCA
>JAOWBN010200529.1:0-14812 GCA_028565015.1 Pinguicula moranensis | reverse complement strand
AAGCAAGTCGTGAATGCATTTGGTTGAGAACTATAACCCAACATATTCGTGGAATGTGTGGCTTGGAGACCAAGAAGAACATTCTAATTATTCTTTATGAAGATAATGCAGTTTGCATTGCTTAACTGAAATAAGGTTTCATTAAAGGGGATAGAACGAAACATATATTACCCAATTTTTTTTTACACATGACCTTCAAGACAAGGATGATATAAATATTCCGCAAATTCGATCATGTGACAATCTGGTAGATTTGTTTACAAAAGCACTACCTACTGCAATTATGAAAAGCTGGTCAAAGGGATCGACATGAGAAAACTCAAAGATGTGTCCAACAGGGGGGATCATAAGATCATGTACTCTTTTTCCTTCACTAGGATTTTTTCCCACATGATTTTTTCCTAGTAAGGTTTTAACGAGGCATGATATGATGAATATTCAAGGGGGAGTGTTATGGAATGAATGCCACCACGATTTTGGCGATGGATGCTAATCGAACATTGATGTAAGATAGTGTTGATTAGTGTTGAAATTAAATTGAAGGCATGAGACGTGAACAAATGTGTCGGTCACTCCTTGTATAAATATGTACATAAGAGAAGAAGAGAAAACGAGAGAAGAAAAAAGAAGGTTGAGAGAAAAGAAATTGAGAAGAAAACTTACATTTGTTCTTGGTAGTTCATTTGCACGTATCAAATCCCTTACTTTGTTTATACAATTTACTAATTAGTTCACAACGTGTAATCATTTTTCTCAGTTTTTTTGTATGAAAAAAAAAGACATCTGTTAAGAAATATTAAAATGTCTTACAAAATAAAATAAAAATAATAAAAGAGAATCGAGCAAAGTAAAGTATAAATTTTAGATCAATGTGCGTGATAAGAGGCGAATACAGGGTAATTGCATCTGGTCAGTATGCATCTCCACCGAGACAGAATGAAGGAGAGGCTCAACAACAATATAAATGGGGAATAATCACCCGCTCCAAGATAAGCAAGATGGTTTGCACAAAAGTTGCTTTCACTATACACATGTCGAACTTGCAGGGAGAAGTAGATTGACTAGGATAAGATGAGCTGCCATGCAGAGTAATAGTGTCATGGAGATGTAACCTTAGTGAGCCAGATCACCAAAAGTAAAGAGTCTAATTCAAAAATAATACAATCCATGCCAAGAATTCAATCATGCTGCTAGATGTACCATCTAAAGACAGGTTGAAACCTAATAAATAATGTTCCTCAAAGTCACAGAAAATACCTCCACAACCACTAGAGGTAGTCAAGGCAGAACCATCAATGTTACACTTTTGCCATCGACAGGGCGAACGTTTCCAGCAGATCAATACAGATCACTCCAAGGGAACCCTCGGAACTGAAATTTGCTAATGACGTAAAAAGGAAATTCCCCTAGGGGATGTGCATTGTATGGGACGTAACGTAGGAGCAAGATCAAATAGTCATCGTTGCGCATTCAAAATAATACCACAGGGGCGCAACCTTGGAATGTTGGAATTTGACCCCCAGATCTCTCAGGAGAGAGCATCCAAATCAACAAAGAGAATTGGGAGTTATCTCAAGAGTGCTCTCAACATAACCGTATCATATGGTGATGGGTGACTAAAATGGACCAGCCATCCAAGTGATGAGAAGAAAAAATCTCCAAACAGATGCGACAATGGCACAACTCATAAATAAATGATCTAGTGATTCCTTTGCGCCAAATGAATATAAAATTGCATTTTGATACTACAGAAATACCTAATCGTTGCACAAGAGCATCAATAGGGATAACATTGTGCCAAAACCGTCAATAAAATATACCAATCTTGGGGAGTAAGAGTTGAGTATCAAACAACCTTAAAAAGGAGACAAAGAAAACTCGGCACGATGCAGAAGGTTCCAAACTTATTTTGTAGAAAACTTTTCATGCGAATTTGGTTTCCAGAGTAGAATATTTGCAGTTCCCGTGAGAAAATTGCAACTCAAATTTATTTATTTATTCTTTACATATAGAAAATAGGTGAAATTAAATTTTTAGAAAATTAGCCCATTTAAAGCCTGTTTTGTACCTCTATTATTTTTTAAAATTTTGGTTTTCATTTCACTTCTCGCTTCTCCTTCTCCTTTTCATTTTAGAAGTTTTGATTATTTGCAAAAACTATTAAAAATTAAAAAAAAAAAGCTGTAGGAATTGTATTTTTTTTCATAACTTTAATTTATTTACAGAATTGCCAATAGAAATAAAAGAAGAAAAAAATCGTCTTATACCTAATTCAAAAAAACAGCATGGCTGAAAAGAAGAAGGAGAATACAATGAAAAATAAAAGAAAAGGTGTTGAAAATTAAAGAAAAGAATATGTATTCTAGTTTATACATTAAAAAATAACTTAAACCCTTTAGTCAACTTCATATTAAGTTTTTAAGTGTCATTTGCTTGATAATTATAGAAAATATAAAGTTTATACTACAAGTCTGTTTTGTACCTCTTAAAATTTTGAATTTTTTTCTATTTTTTTTCCTCAGATTAATTAAAAAGTAATATTTTTAAACCTTACTTCTCATTTTGCTTTTTTTTCTTTTCAGAAGTGTATATGATGTTACTTTTTTTTCTCTTTCTACTTCTAATGACACTTTTGTGCATAAATGAAAGTTACATAAAATTAATATCCCTAAACTACCCTCTCTTACCCTAAGAAAATCAAGAAGAATAGAACAAAAAAATAAAACTTGCCATCAAACGAAGTGGCCCTCGAGTTCGTGTTCTTCTCGAGTTTGTGTTTTACTTAGTGACTTATGTTGAAGTTATTTTCAATTCTAGGTGAGTATTTTTCTCGAGGACTTCTGGAGTTGTTCTTTTTGATGATTTTTTATTCTCGGTGACTTTTTGAGTTCTTATTTTTCTGTTGATCATATTACGTTTTTTTCTTGTTGTTTTGGGTAGGAGATAATGTTGAACATCATTAATGGATCGTTACAGTTAATCTAAACACCATTAAACGGATCATTTTTTTCTCAAGTTCTTCTTCTTCTAATGGGCCATTACAGTGGACGTGGTTAAGTTGTACAATAATATATTATAAGAATTGAATTTTGAGTTTGTGATTTCTTCGGCTATAAAAAAGAATTTTGAGTTTGCGATCAACTTTTCAACACGACTAGAACAAGATATTTCCTACCTCGGAGTGAAATTGAGACATTCTTCTGCTTCACTATTTTTCCTTCGTTTCACAAACAACAATTGCTCTTGTATTCCTTTTTTACTCAGTCTGCCTAACCAGTTACTTTTTTGGATTACCCTAGAAAATGACGAAACGAGATCATATCAATGAAAAAAATACCTGCAAAAAATCGCGCCATTTATGGATAGAGAAATTTGTCGCAAAAAAAGTCATATTATATCTTTAATTCTTAACTGTCATTTATTATTTTGTAAGATGATGATATTTGGGTCTTTATACTAGTTACATTATAATTTAGTTACCTAAACAATTTTGATTACAAACACTTTGGGTCTAACTTTTTCTATTTTTGGTAAATTTCCAAACACTAAAAAACTACAAATGAAAAGGATAAGCAAAAACAAAATGAGAAATAAAAAAAATTAAAAAAGAAAAAATTATCCATACAAAGCATACCCTAAATGATTATTCATACTATTGAATTAACCTTAGTAGAAAAAAGCATACTAGTTTTATAACTTTTCATATACATAATTGCCATTTTTGACTTGTTCAAATTTATTTAAAACCATCAATTATTTTTATTTTTTTTCCGGCAAAATCATCCATCAGTTTGTGTGATACATTAAGTATTTTTATAATATTTTCGCTGGCAGTTCAGTATTAAATTTAATTGAAGAACTTCAATAAATGATTAGCTTAACTTAACGAGGAGTAATTGGTCTTTAATCTTCACCTAATTCAGTTGATGACCATTTTGGAAAGGATTGCATTAAATTAACATATCTTAAATAATAAATCTTTAGTAAATCTATTTTACCACAGAGTAACCCGCATATTTGAGATGGTTAAAAGGGAGTCCAAAATTTTCGACCTTTCCACCTTTTATTTTTCTAATTTGTCAAAAGAACAACAAATCGGAATTATTCCCTTGACTATGCGGATTCTTCAGGAATCAAGACAAAAAGAGAAGCCAAGATACCAACAGAAATAAATACCGGAGGGATATTATCCGACTGGCGACTAGTCACCACACCACCCAACGCTCAAGCGTCTCCATCACTCCGGCAAACAGAACTTGAAACCAAAAAAAGGAGGAACGGGAAACTCCGAGATAAAACACCCATCATTCCGGCTTAACCAACCTACACAACTACTTAAGCTTGGCTTCATCCTTGTTCTTGTACCTCCGCACCTCTTGGTTAACATAAATGAAGGGAATGGAACTGTCAAAACATTACTTACTGCCCTTCCTGGAGCAGCGTCTGCCTGATCGGTGCTGGCTGCCAGTACCTTTTTCGTTAGACACATTTTTAGCGCTCGTAGAACTTGGCTGGGCAGTATTAGCAGCCATGTGATGCCCAGGAACCCAAGCAGGGAACCCAACAGCAGGGATTCTGCATTATCCAATACATTGCACTAAAGCTTGTTCAAATTGAGAATATAGATTGTATCATTGTAGCAAGGCAATCAGCTGAGATTTCACATATCTACCAACAGTTCATGAAACAATGCTCTAGGATACTAATACTAGTGCTCGAACACGACCCTAGTGCACATAAACACCCTTCCAAAAAATGCACACTTAATAGCCATGGGCCACTGGTGCTTGCTCAGGATATAAGCTTACTTCATCCAGCAATATTAATACCAGTACTAGAACATGACCCCAGTGCACACTGGCACCCTAACAAATGCACACCTAAGTCATGGACCACCCGTGAATTGCTCACGATATAGTTAACACATAAACGTATATAAGGAGCATGATAAACAAGTGTTTCAATAAACATCGTTGCAAATTGTAGCAGATATGATCATACTGAATTATAACAATTTATAGCTTCAAACTGGAGCTGAAAGGACAACAGAATTAGTTCAAAGGACTTACCCAACAAGAGCACAGCAGACTCCTGCTTGGTCATGGAAGCATCAAATGCCTTGCGATTGTTCAAGGAAAGCCGTAATGCTTGATTCTCAGTAACATAGTGCTGGAACATAGTGCCCAGCCTCTTGCATTCTGCTTCATAGTACTTGCTCTTCATCTCAAGCCCATTCACATACTGCTTCTTGCTTTCGCGGGATCTCACCGCAGCATCCCTGTTCCTCATTTGTCTGGCTCTGGCAGATCACATCATAGTAAGAACAATAAGCAAATTTATCAAATGCAGCAGGGAAAACAAGATCTAATAGGCAAAAAAGATCATAAGATTTTGCATATAGGCAAAATGATTAAAGTACATACAATCATGATGTCTCAAATCAATACCAATAAAAAAAGTCTCAAGAAAATATAGATACATCCCATCAAACATTCACGGTATACAATTAATATAGGCAATGGAGTTGCTATGGCAAAAAAAGGAGTAATATTTTCCAAGCTGTACAAATAAATCAAATCATTTTTGTCTCAGTTCATTGCAATCAATATGATTGCATTCCCGCTCGCACTTAGAATGCAAGTATGCAACGCATACTTGTTAATACTTCTAGTACAGATTTACCAAATCAATACCTTTTCCGCTTTTTAGCAACAGAATCCTTCTCATCCACATCATCCGAGGAATCATCCTTTTTCTCGGTCATTGGATCACTTTCCTCTATCTGAATAGGGCTCTCCTTGTCTTTGCCTTCTTCATCCGTGACAACCTCCACCAATTCGGGGCTGGTGGACTGATCCCTAGCCTGATCAGACCCGGACTCGGGATACAAATCGAGAACCACATCCGGCGAGAACCCATCGGCTAAAACATTCCAATTCCATTGGTCTGTAGAGTCGTCGTCCAAAAGATACTGCTCTACGGCGCCGATAGACAAAGAGCTATTCGAATCTGGTAAAACCGGCGACCCGCCTCCGGCCAGCTGATCCAAGAAATCTATACTCGGATCATTGCTTTCATTCTCCAACACAGACAGAACAGCGGCCCAATCGATGGTCTCGTCGACTCCATTGTCAACCATTACACTTCCGAGAAACAGACCAAATTGTTACAGACGAGGAGGAAACTGTAACAAATCGTGATCAAGGAGCCTTGCAGCCTTTACCTACCTGGAAGATGAAAGGCAAGAGAAGCAAAAGGGTGGCGAAGAAGGTTAAAGCTGAATCTTAAGTTGAAGAGTTGAATGAGTTGCTGAAGTATGGTTGCTGAGAAGGGGAGGATTTGTCTTAACTTAAAGAGTTGCTGATGGATTGAAGAGTTGCTTTCATTTCTTGTTTATTATTGTCGTTATGTTTTGAGATTTTAAGGTTTTGAAGTCGCGCGAGACTATGTTGCGATTATGACATTTGGCTACTATATCTTGTATTCCGTGTTGCCTTAACGGATATGATGAATTAAGTATTTTCTGAATTCTGCCATAATCTCTGTCTACCTTTCTCCTTCCCTAATCCAGAACCTACCCTCACCTGCGCCGCAGGAAATTCTCACTTCTTACTCACAAATCTGGTAATTCCTCAGTAACAATCTCTCAGGTTGTTACAACTGGTATCAGAGCGAGGTTGATTGTAGATCCAACCTCAACTTTCACGATAGCTCGGAGAAAACAAAAGAAGCCACAAATCATGGTTGATCCGACACCTAAGTCAACTCAGGATGAAGCAACCGACGAGATGACACGGATTAAGCAAGATATTGCTTCGGGAAAACGTGTTGTACGACAGATACAACCTATACCTATGGATACCGGCCAAGAAACAGAAGACATTCCTGGAGGGCTGGAAAAGGAGGTGGAGATGGTGAAAGTTAGATTAAATCATATAACAGAAGGGATACAGGAGAATACCGATTGGTTCAAGGCACAAATTGCCAGATCCGAGCAATCAATGGTTCTGTTTCAGCAAAGGATTGAGAAACAGGTGATGTCGTTGGTGGAACTATTTCACAAACAGAATACTAACAAATCGATTCTGGGAGACCCACCAGATAAGGGTGCTGGCACCTCTGGAGGTAATGTACCGCCGCCTGCCAAAATAAGCTATCATCCTGCTTATACAGAGAATCAGGGCATTGATGTAGAGGATTATGGTTATGAGGATGTTGGAAGAATGAGGAAAGCGAAAATGCCATATACAGACTTCCCCAAGTTTTTTGGTAAGAATCCTAGGTCATGGATTGAGAGATGCAACAGTTACTTCTCCATCTACACGGGTATACTTGACTATGAGAGGGTCGAGTTTGCGAGAATGCATCTTGAAGGTGATGCTGATGAATGGTTTAGGAGCTTAAGGCCACCCAAACCATCTGATTGGGACGTGTTCATTGCTGTTGTACTGGTGCGTTTTGATATAGAAGACCCTGACAACCTGCTGGAGGAGTTTATGTGTTTGAAGCAGAGGAGTGGAGAGTCACTACAAGATCTGCTCCGCCGCTTTGATCCTTTAGTGACAGCAGTGATGACAGCTTATCCGGACTTTGGTGAGATATTTTATAAGGAGAAGTTCATTGGGAGCCTTCAGTTTGAGTTGAGATCGGCAGTGAGAGCTGATCATCCTACAACATTGCTCCAAGCAATAGCATCAGCTAAGAAGCAAGAACGCTCAATAACATATCTGATGGATAAAATAGTAGCAGGAGCCATTCAAAAATTGGGACTCAGACAAGGTAACAGACAGGGACCTCCGGTACCACAAAGGGGGAAACCAGCTATTGTTCCTGAAAAGAGAAAGTTTATAACAGATGCTGAAATGAAAGAAAGATTTGAGAAAAAACTCTGTTTCAAGTGCGGTGCTCCTTTTGTGCCAGGACACAAGTGTGCTACCAAGATATTTGCTCTGCAGGCTGACACTGAAACTGACTTGGAGCTAACTGACAGATTGTTGGGGGAGTTCAGCCTCGAAGATTGTTCAGCAGAGGAGAATGGGATAGAAGGGAATTTATCTTTGAATGCTATCTCTGGCAATAGTAGCATTAATACTTACAGGGTCAAAGGATTGTGCAAGGGAGAACCTCTTCAAATATTATTTGATAGTGGTAGCTCCCACTGTTTCATAGATCAGAAATTGGCAGAGAGATTGGGTTGTGACATGGAATATTCTACCCCCATGATGGTGGAAGTTGCGGATGGGATGAAAAGGTTGAGTGAAGTAAAGTGTAAGGGCTTCAAATGGATCATGCAAGGGGAAGAGTTTTCTTGTTCACCTCGAACTTTCCCTCTACGCAGCTACGACCTAATATTAGGAGGGGATTGGATGAGGAAGCATGGGTCAGTGTTGTATGATTACAACAACATGGTGATCACCATTATCAAGCAAGGAGAGCCCTTTGAGATACAAGCTTACCAAGGGAAAAAGGAGTTAAAATTCATATCAGCCAAGAGGATGACTAAACTGTTAAAAAAAGGTGGCGCTGCTTCTGTGGGAAAAATACATACTGTTGAAGATGATAAAGATGGGGAAGTGGTGAAAGCTGAATTCTATGGCTTGGATAATAACAACTGGAGCCAAGTGGTGTTCAAAAAGGGGGCTGATGGCAAGGTTAAAATGGTTGAGAACCAGAAAGTAAGTGAAGGCAGTACTGAGGCTAATGATTTGAAGAGGCTACTGGAAGAGTACTCTGATATATTCCATGAACCTAAGGACCTTCCTCCACTCCGAGAAGTTGAACACTGTATTGATCTAGAACCAAATGCAGCACCCAAGAAGCAAGTTCCGTATAGAGCCCCTCATTATCAAAAGGATGAGATTGAGAGGATAGTAGGGGAACTCCTTGAGGCAGGACTGATAAGGAGGAGCAACAGCCCGTTTGCATCACCAGTTTTGCTAGTAAAGAAGAAAGATGGGGGATGGAGGCTATGTGTGGACTATAGGTACTTGAATAGCCTAACTATCAAAAACAAGTTCCCTATACCTGTGATTGACGAGTTGATGGATGAGCTTCACGGAGCTATATGGTTTAGCAAGCTAGACCTAAGAGCAGGGTACTTTCAAATCAGGATGAAGGAAGAGGATATCTATCTCAACAGCTTTGTTACTCACCACGGGCATTTCGAGTTCTTAGTGATGCCGTTTGGACTGTGCAACGCTCCATCCACTTTCCAATCACTGATGAACCAGGTATTTTCTGGTTTTACTCGCAAGTTTGTACTAGTTTTCTTTGACGACATACTTGTGTATAGCCACAGTTGGGAAGAGCACCTTCTTCATTTATAGACTATTTTAAAAGTTATGAGGAGTCATCTGTTGTTTGCAAAGCAATCTAAATGTTCCTTCGGCCAGAGGAGTATTGAGTATCTTGGACATGTCATTTCTGGGGAAGGAGTGGCAACAGATCCAGAGAAGATCAAGGCCATGGTAAATTGGCCTAAGCCTACTTCATTGAAGTCCCTGAGAGGTTTCCTAGGCCTCACTGGATACTACCGCAAATTCATTAAAGATTATGGGACAAAAAGTAAGCCACTTACCAAGCTCTTGAAGAAGGACGGATTTCAGTGGAGTAAGGAAGCTGATGAAGCACTGGATAATCTGAAGAAGGCCATGTGTTCTGCTCCAGTACTTTGTCTGCCAAATTTTGGGGAGAAATTTATTATTGAAGCTGATGCTAGTGATATGGGGATTGGGGCTGTCCTTACGCAGGGTGGAAGGCCAATTGCATACTTCAGTAAATCACTTGGCCAAAGCCAATTGGGATTGTCTACCTACGAGAAGGAGTTATTAGCAATAGTGCTTGCAGTGAAGAAGTGGAGTAGTTACCTGTTGGGGTCTCCCTTTGTTATAAAGACTGATCAGCAAGCCTTGAAACATTTGTTGGAACAACGGTTGCATACAATCACTCAACAGAAACTCACATCTAAACTACTCGGATTTGATTATGTAGTGCATTACAAAAGAGGAGTGGAGAATCTGGCAGCTGATGCCTTGTCTAGGTTTGGGCCAGGAATTAATGCTAGCTGCCACAACATATCTGAAGTAAAGGCAGATTGGATAAGAGAGGTGATGGAGAGCTATGTAACAGATTCTATGTTCTCCAGCATATTACAAGCAAAGTCTGTAAGGGCAGACAGTCACCCAGAGTACAAACTCCACAATGGTCTGCTAAGGAGAGGAAACAGGATTTGCATTGGTAAGGGGACAGGGTTGAAATATTCTATCATAACTGCCCTACACAATTCTCCTGTAGGAGGACATTCAGGGATATATGCCACATTGAGCAGGATCAAAAGCTATTTCTACTGGCCACAGATGAAAAGAGAAGTGGAGGAGTGGGTAAAAGAGTGTGAAGTATGTGCTGGTTGCAAGGCAGATACTTCTGCCCATGCAGGACTTTTGCAGCCACTGCAAATTCCTGTTTCACCTTGGAGTAGCATTGGGATGGACTTTGTTGAAGGGTTGCCGAGGTCAGAGGGAAAAAAGTTATAATGGTGGTGGTTGATCGGTTTAGCAAGTATAGCCATTTCTTGGCTCTTAACCATCCTTACACAGCTGAAACAGTGGCCAAAGTGTTTATTGATCAAATATACAGACTACATGGGCTTCCAGCAGAGATTATAACTGACAGAGACAAAGTATTTACTAGCCTGTTTTGGAGCGAATTAATGAAACTGGCAGGTGTGAAACTGGCAATCAGTTCGGCTTACCACCCGCAGAGTGATGGCCAAACTGAGCGTGTCAACAAGTGCCTGGAAACTTATCTGAGGAGCATGTGCTCTCAGAAACCAACAACTTGGTATAGGTGGTTAGCTTTGGCAGGGTTTTGGTATAACACAACTCACCATTCTAGCGCTGGAATGACCCCCTTTAAGGCGCTCTATGGATATGATGCACAGCATATCCCAATACCATTGTCTGCCAATGCAGTAGGACTTTCAGTCAAGGAATTTTTGTTGCAGAAGGAGTCTATAATGGAGCTGTTGAAACATAACTTGATGAGGGCAGTAGAGAGGATGAAAATTAATGCTGACAAGCATAGAGTGGAACGAGTCTTCGAAGTGGGAGATAAAGTGTATCTTAAGTTGCACCCCTATCGCCAGAATTCACTGCAATTCAGGCGGAATATGAAGCTTTCTCCACGATATTATGGTCCATATGTGGTGCTGGAAAGAATAGGGTCAGTGGCCTATAAACTGGCTCTGCCAGAGGGATGTAAGATACACCCTGTTTTCCATGTGTCCTTGCTGAAAGAAAGGCTGAAAGACAAAGAAAAACTGTCTGGTGAACCTCCTGATATGAAAGAGGACGGTAGTTTTGTGATTTCTCCTTTGCAGGTACTTGATATGAGGATGAAGCCTGGAAAAGGAGGGCCAGTGTCACAGTGGCTGATTCATTGGAGTGGTTCCTTGCCAGAACAATCCACTTGGGAAGATGCTGCACTAGTTAATAAATACTTTCCACAGGTGGATCCTTGTGGTCAAGGATCAAAAAAAGGAGGAGGAGATGTAACAAATCGTGATCAAGGAGCCTTGCAGCCTTTACCTACCTGGAAGATGAAAGGCAAGAGAAGCAAAAGGGTGGCGAAGAAGGTTAAAGCTGAATCTTAAGTTGAAGAGTTGAATGAGTTGCTGAAGTATGGTTGCTGAGAAGGGGAGGATTTGTCTTAACTTAAAGAGTTGCTGATGGATTGAAGAGTTGCTTTCATTTCTTGTTTATTATTGTCGTTATGTTTTGAGATTTTAAGGTTTTGAAGTCGCGCGAGACTATGTTGCGATTATGACATTTGGCTACTATATCTTGTATTCCGTGTTGCCTTAACGGATATGATGAATTAAGTATTTTCTGAATTCTGCCATAATCTCTGTCTACCTTTCTCCTTCCCTAATCCAGAACCTACCCTCACCTGCGCCGCAGGAAATTCTCACTTCTTACTCACAAATCTGGTAATTCCTCAGTAACAATCTCTCAGGTTGTTACAGAAACAAACGAAAAATATAAATCGAAAGAATTTACAAAGAAGGAAAAAGGGGTCACTCGATTTCGAGATGATTTTGGACTTCTGCGGATTTTATTGCGGTTCTTTTGCAGTTTCTGGGAAGCTTCTTCTTATTCCTTCGTGAGAAAGGAGAGGTGCGGAATGATCTCAGCCGTCAATCGTTCCCAGGATCAACCTTTTGAGAATAAACAGAGCAACACGTCAATCGGCCAATGAGAACACGAGTTTTGGAAATTGTTTCCACGTGCAGCTCAGTGACAATATACATATATATACACACAAACGAGTTTCTTATAATGCTATACACATTGGCGGAGGGAGAGACGCGTGGAGCCCCAACTTTTCAAAAAAATAAATATATATTTATATAAGTTATTAAAAAATAAAAAAATAAAAAAATAAAATATATTACACATATAATTTTTTTCAAAATTATTTTTGATCTTGATCCGCCAAAAATTTGTTTTTTCCACAAAAATTGGCCGCCTCCAATTTATATTTTGGCTTCATTCCTGGATATACATATATAAATTTAGTATCGTTGGGTATTTGAAATTTATTAAAATGGCCGATTGTATATAAATTATCATTGTATTCCGTAAGGTTCAAAAATATTCCTATAAGCTCATAGTCATCATTTTTATATAATTTAAAATACCCACAATATTAATCCATATATATAAATAAAGTTTACAATACTCAAAATATGAGAGCAAATTTAGCAAGATAAACAACTGATAATTGGATGAATCTGACAGTTATGCGGACATATAACCTGTTTGGTATCCCATTTTTTTCCGCGTCGCAGGATTGTTACTATAGCAATATTCCTCCATATTTCCAATACAGACAATTATGCCTGGATTGAAAATAGGCCGAGTAATCCGATGCGGAGTCTTCAAAATTACCCTTGATTTTATCATTATTTACTTCAAAGTGTCATCCTTTATATATATCTTTCAATTCATCGATGTTTTCACACTTCCCCTCATCGATTCTCCCTCTCCCGCAATTCATTTCTTCTTGCATAGTTTAGAACTCATTTTTTTCTTCCAGAATTTTTCTTGTAGGTTCATAGCCGTCCGTCTGTAGTCACCTGGTCGCAAGGACGGAAAAGGTAACATTTCTTTAAGATTTGTGTCCTAGTTCACGGTAAGTGGTGTGAATTCATGTTCCTAGTCACATATTTGCTAGATTTGAGGGTTTTGTATTAGATTTATCCGAACTAGGGTTATATCTACTAATGTTGATATGCTTGCATGCAAGAGGATTCAGCTATATGTTGGTATTGGAGTATGTTCAAACAATTTCTGAAATTGTTTTAAGCTTATGTATTCCACAATTTTTTTTGTTCCAATGTTGTTGATTGTTGATATTCATCATGTTGGGATTTTTTTATCAGTGTTAGTTACTGTTTAGTTTTCATTTTTTTTTTTGATAATCTAAATTCTATTGATAATAATAATAAGTTTGTACAATGATATGGAGTGAAATGAAAGACACAAAAAGCAACCATATGAACACTTTACAGAATGTTCCAGCTAAAGGTAGGTTAAATCTTTGATGATGATCTTGATAATGTGCCCACCTCCCTAGTCTAGCTTATGATATGAGCGCTGCTGGACAACTTGTGGTTTCCCTTCCTTTAGTGTAATTGGTTTGCAAAAGTGCTTTGCTTTTCCGTCACATTGAGGCAGGTACTTGGCAGAATCTTCCATGTTTCCCCAGAATTTCTCCTGGATACTCACTTGTACTCTGATGTATGTGCTGAGGTACCAGAATAGTTAGTACCAGAATCTTTTGGTAGTTTATGAACTCTGCTTTTTCCTCTGTTATCTTTAACCTGTAACGCATAAAGACTAACAAGGAAATCAGTAGTTCAATCAATTTAATCAGCACTGTTTCACCGCTCCATAGTCCTCAGTTAGATTTCATTGTTGGTTACTGTTTTTTAAATGTTGGGTTTTCTATAATGTTAACTATGCTGTGTTACTTTCGTGGATTTGTTATGTGTTTGGATTTTTTGTTTCATAGCGTCATGGACCTTAGACAATTACTCGCCTTCTTCCATATGTTGAGAATTGTTGTGTTGGTTCTTATTGGACTATTGAGGCAAGAGGAGTATGAGAAAGCACAATGGAAATATAAGCGCAATGCCCCCACGTAAGTACTTGATTCTTGATAAAATATCTGAGCAAATGGCATTTCTGGAATGACTAATCCAAGGGAACAATCGAGATTATTTCCACAATCTCAAGATGCACAAGATGACCTTTACCAAATCACCTTAGGCCTATTTATTGACACTTTAATGTTGTATATATGATTGTAGCAACCTTCACTAGTTGTTTATTTATAGTAAATAAAATTGTGAAGCCTAGCGTTGATAACTTAGAGTGTATCACGAAGAGTTGTGATGATGAGACCGCTCTAATTAAAGTTATCAATACTAAACGTTTCTAACAATAGTATTAGTTAGACAAGGCATCATTAATACGAATAGGTTAGCATGTTCTAAGCTAATTCTTTTTGAAGGAAATAGTTGATCTCAACACTATAGTGTAGAGACACTTAAACTAGAGCATGGATGCTTGTAGTTGAAAAGTAATCGGATTGACTCGCATAGAGATCACCCATTTTGTCAATGGTTAATACTCTAAAGAATATTAGGTGTAATTGATCTTTAGACTTGAGACCACCATATAGAGATCTTGAGTATGGATGTCATTCTTTGATTCTATTCGGAGTTACACCATAAATGGGTAACAATGGG
>JAOWBN010200518.1:0-14816 GCA_028565015.1 Pinguicula moranensis | reverse complement strand
AAAATACATAACAAAACGCGATATGAATAACAAAACGTGATGGATTTACGTAATGAATAAATGACTAATCATTACTTTTGTATATGATAGAATTCATTTAAGATTACAATACGTTATCAATACGAGTGCCCTACCGCAAAACTCCCGGCTATAACACGGTACTTCGATCTTTTCTTTCTTAATGGTTGATGTGTCGATTTTTAATTTTCTAATTTTGAATATGTGATGGAAAAGTAAAATCGTAAACATCCTGGAACAATCTTGGGATGAAGAATCCAAAACTCAATTGTTAAAACTATTTGTCCCAGAATAGCTCATGGTTAAGCCTCTACCTTGTAGGCCATAAGTTCTGTAAGAAAAAAAAATCCCTTAAATCTTTCCCATGAGAGATAAAAAGGGGGGTTGGCTAGTAACCAAATTGGGGCAAATAAAATCAACGATAAAGAGCAACTATGAAATGGTGTTTGAACCCTCAATTCGGCGTTCTAGGAGTACGAGCATTTTTCCCTAAGGGAAGAGACTGAATTTAGTTTTCATCTCTCCCATAACTTTTCCCTGTCTCTGTTCCTGTTTAACTGTAAATCCAACAGGGAAAAACATACAAGTTTCATAATCTGACCTCACCTTATTCATAAACAGCACCTCATAGAAGAAGATGGTGCCTTTTTTTGTTTCCGGAAAATAATTTCTCTTGAAACCCTCTTCCATTGTTGCCGTGAAAGTCTCAGTCCAAGTTAAGATTTTTTACTCTAAGCATAAATGCAGAGCTAGAGGTATTGACGTTATTTGTAGTGTCTTTTCAAATTCTTTACGTTACTGCCAATCCACTTGTATACTAGGCAACACATTTATTACATTGCATGGTATCGTAGGAAAGACTTATATAGTTTGGCAAAGCAAAAATGAATAGAAAAGAATAGTTAGAAATTGAATAAAATTGCAACTTTCCACTTTCCATTCAATGGCTAATATCCAGATTATCTCATAGTATGTTTAACATACGCCGACAACATTTCTATTGCAACTTTCCACTTTCTTGAACACTATCTCACGCCGTGAAGCCTTAGAAATTGTGCTAATAGCACGTTGTAATCTTAAGAATCTCTTATTTCCGAGAGAAAATAGAAGAGATTAGTGTTAAATTTCAGGACACCATACATTGAACGATATTGTCCACTTTGGGCCAAAGTCCTCACGGATTTGTTTTTGGGGCTTTTATCCCCGAAAGGTCTCGTTCAAGTAATGTGGTGTCACTCTATTTAAACTTATCTAACTTGGGTTCTCTAACGGTGTGGGATATTTCAACAATTAGGATCCTTTTCAAAAGCGCATCTCTTATTTCTATTAGAGACCTCTATATAGAGAGCTTTAGGACCGACAGTTACAAAAGATATAAATCCTGAAACGGTCACAGTCAATACACATTTATATATATATATTTATGTGTATTTACAACAGAAGCACAATTATCCATCTTCTTTTAAAGTTAGCCAACTACTCAAGAGTCATGACCAGTCTCAATTATAGCTTGATGACGAACTTCAATTTCCACCAAACTAATGGAAGCGTGAAGAATAATACCCTCTTCTGCATTTTCCTTCAACTTTGAACTTGTAACCTATTTATACTCCATTGACGAGTATCGGTGTTGCAATGAAATCTCTATCATCAGTTCCAACTCCTACCCCCGTGGAACAATACCATTGTTAGGATTTTTTTCGGACACCATCCAACACACCATTATATGATATTGTCCACTTTAGGTCGAAGCTCTCACGGATTTGTTCTTGGGATTTTACCCTCAAAAGGTCTCATACCAATTAATGTAGTGTCCATCCATTTAAACCCAATAATTTTCTTCCACCTAATCCGTGTTGGACAATTTGTTCCTTTGTTCGTTCAACAATCCTACCCTCGAACAAAGGGCCACCGATACCCCCTCAATCAGGATTCCTCCATAGAACATTGTTGTCCTTTTAAGAACCTTAAATCGGGGATTACTCCATTAGAACAAGGGACCATAGACGCCCCTTTCCATAACTATCCTTTCCGAGACCTTGATCGGGGAGGATGTCTCTTCACGGCCATCGCCAGTCTACTCTCACCGCACTACTCTTAGGTTTTTTTCCAGACACTACCCAACACAATATTGGTATGATATTGTCCACTTTAGGACAAAGCCCTCATGAATTTTGTTCATGGGTTTTTATCCCCCAAAAGACTCATACCAATTAATGTAGTAGCCATCTATTTAAACCCAACAATTTTCTTCAACCTAATCTGTGTGGGACAACTTGTTCCTTTGTTCGTTCAACAACCATCTTCATGGATCATAATCAAAACTTTACCCAATCCCTTGTTCATACATTTTGTGTTGTTCCATGCTTCAAATTTCTAGACATCATCCACGACCAACAAGAACTACACTTAGATTCCGACTTTATCTGACTTTCGATCTCAAGTCAGACTTTGGCATGCTAGATGCATCTTTCGTATTCGTAAACGTTTTTTCAATTGTGAGATAGATGTCATGCCTGTTGTAATCCTCGGAAACATTAAATATACACTTCTTTCTCTCAATACAATTTATCTACTGCAGGATATATGTTGGTTGACATGGCAAAGATATGTGCTGGTTGAGATGGCACTTAAGTTTTATCATTATTATGGAGGAGTGGTTGTTGGAAAAATAATATTATTAATAATATGTTACTAGGGATAATGATAAATCGATAAAGAATATGAAGGGAAAATATTTTTCTCATATTAAGTAGCCATCATCCCATTAAGTTAGTGGAGAAAATAGAGATATGAGCCATTATTCCACTAAGTTAGTGGAAATGATGGAGAAACTAGAGAGGTGAAGAATCTCTAACACTCATTCAAAAATTCTATAAATAGTGGATCCCCTCTAGAGTGAAAAAACACACAATACATAGTGTCTAGAATTTCAGTTCTCTTTCCTTGGCCTTTTTTTCGTGAATCCTTGAATTGGTGATTGAAGAAAGATACCGTTAGAATTCACCGGACTTGTGTTGCAAGTGTTGTGTATATCAAATCGTATCAATTGTATCCTTGTAGATAGACGCTCGTGATTCTTGAAGAACCCAGGAGAAGGCAAATGTGTTTTAAGGAAACTGTGAGTTTCACAGGCCTCGAAATTCTTCAAAATTCTCGTGTTTCGTTCAACTGTGAAAGGTTGAAGTTTGATTTATTTATGTATTTATTTTTATGTAATTCTTACATAATTATATCTATTATAGATTTAGATTGTTTATTTGCTCCATTGCAATAAACTATTAATTCCTTGATAATATTTAACAAACTTAAAACAGATTTCTAGTTTGTTTGAAACTAACAGTTTGATTTGCATAAAACAGAGCCAATATATCTTAGATATGATTATAAGTTTTTCGATTCCCACTTCAATGAAAATTCTGATAAGTTGATCATATTTTGTTTCATATATCTATCCATTGATCAGGATGCATATGTGGTCTCTGAAGTCAACTTGGTGGATTTCAAACCCAAATCGTAGTATCTAGACACTGAAACCAGAAGACATGTTTGTGGTGATAAGTCTATTTTTTCTTAGCTAGCCATGAATGCTGAGAAGAAAGTTTACATGGGGAATCGAACTACCTCTGAGATCGAAGGGCTTGAAATTGTTTTCCTGAAGATGACTTCAGGAAAATAAGTCAAATTGTAGAATGTGTTGTATGTACGTGACCTGAGGAGGAATCTAATTTTTGGAACATTGCTGAGTCTACATGAATTCACGATGGTGTTTGAGTCCCACAAAGTTATAGTATCCGAATAAGGTGTCTTTGTTGGGAAGAGTTATGTTAGTGATGATAGTTTATGGAAGATGTCTGTAATGGCTATTAATCTAGCAAAGAACATTAATGAGAATGCTTTTACTTCTTATGTTTATATTATTGAGTCTTCTAATATATGGCATAATAGATTAGGACATGTTAATTATAATACATTACATAGATTAATTAACTTAAACAACATACCCAAGTTTCATATAGATTTCAAACACAAGTGCAAAAATTGTGTTTAGGCAAAATTGATAAGGTCATCGTTCCAATCAGTTGAAAGAAAAACTGAACCCTTGAATTAGTTCTCATCGATATATGCGATTTAAAGTTTATTCAAATAAGAGGTAGGAATAAATATTTTATTACTTTCATCGATGAAAACACAAAATACTATTATGTATATTTGATGAAAAAGAAGGATGAAGCTATAGAGAAAATTATTCTCTATAAGCAAGATGTAGAAACCAACTTAATAAGAAAATTAAAATGGTTAGAAGTGACCGTGATGGTGAATATCAAGAACCATTTGGTGCTTTTTGTGCTTAACATGAGGTCACAACCCCCTATTTTGCACAGTCAAATGGAATGGCAGAACGGAAAAATATAACTTAAAAAAAAAGATGAACGCTATGTTAATCACTTTTCGTTTGTCATAAAATATGTGGGGGAAAGCCATATTATCGGCTAATTAACTTTAAAATAAGGTACCCCAAAAGAAAGTTGAAAAGACACCCTATGAATTGTTGAAATATAAGATACCTTCCTACAAATACTTAAAAGTGTGGGGATGTTTCGCTAAGGTGACTACACTTTTACCCCAAAATATGAAAATAGGTCCAAAAACGATTGATTGTATTTCATTGTGTACGCACATCACAACATAGCATATCGATTTTTTGTGTATGAATCTCAAAACCCTGATATTCACAAAAATACGATAATGGAATCAAGGATGCTTCGTTCTTTGAACATGTATTTCCATACAAATTCAAGGAATCGGAGCCAAGCTCTATGAAAACGATGCTTGGATGAGTGATGTAAATCAAATAGTACATCTTTACTTAGATGATTTCATGATGGATTTGTGTGATTTACATTCATTTAGGTAGTATCTAATATTTTTAAGCCATGATTTATGCTTTGGTAGTGTTCTATGTGCAAGTAATGGCTTTTTTAATGATCATTCTATGTGCAGGAAATGATCATTCGACAGAATTTTCAGTGTTAATATCCAACTTTAAAAAACTCAGAACTCGAGATAGGAGTGTCTGATATGAATGTACAAGATACGCACGCAGAGATTATAAGAAGGACTACAACTTCCATGAAGAACACATTTTCAGATTCAGAATTTAAAGTGGACAAAACTGTCCAGTAACTATTATGTTCTGTGAAGTCTCTATTGGTGGGGCATAAGTCAATATCCAAAGATCCGATTGGGACATTCTATATATCAATGAAAAGCCCAAATGACGTATCACATCTTTGTAGAAGAAGCCCGCTCGTATTTTGGACTAAAAAGAGGCGAAACATTGCACTAAAGTAGATAACAAGAAACTGTCCAAGTTCAATGCATCAGCCATTACCAAAAATCAAAGATTTCGAATTGGATCTATATGAACATGAGCCAACTTGATGATCTTATAAAAGAGAGCATTTTTCAGTCTAACATATCCAAATACTTGAGAAGGAAGTTGAAGATTGACATCAAAAGCGTAAATTTAGAATTTTGATTATTATTTTGACTTTATCTTCTAATTATATTGAAATTCTCATCTTTATCACCTAGCCTTGGAGAAATTTTATAAAATAGAGTCCAATGTATGTATTAGAGAGGGAGTTAGAGTGGTGGTCGAATTTTAGCCTACCCTCTATAGTTTTGGTTGAGTTCTTTTGTCGGCAAATTCATACAATTTTGTAATTTTTTGAGGAAAAATTTAGAATAAATTCTTTCTTCACTTCTCTTGATCCAAAAATGATGTCCTCTTTCAGAATTCGCATGGCATAATCATCGACGATGCAAGGCTAAGAATTTTTCTACCGTGTAGTAGGATGGTTGTATCATATATTGTTCGAATTTTATGCTATTTGCAGTTTGGATTTTATGCTACATATTCTACACTAATGTTTAGATTTTCAACGTGCAGGTTTTGTACGCGTCAAAACATGCTTGTTCAAGACCAAGACTGATTGCCTCTTTAGCTACAAAATTGAGAGCATACTTAGTCTAGAAACTCTTGAATCCTTATTTGAAAAAAAGAGTTTTTAAGGGCGTATTATGGTGTTTATATATTTAGAAGTTATATTAAAATTTATAACGCACCTTGTTAAAATATTAGTATAATGAGGATGAAGTTATATGCTATATCTTCAGCATGCTATAGATTTACAATTCTAATTACATGTTCAGTGTGTTAGAGTGAAAAATCAACATTTTTCTATTAGTATAAAATCAAACTAGGGATTTTAATTTGCTCTTGTATGTTTTAGCTACCCGAAACATGTTATGAGTAATTTTGTCTCATTAAATTTCAACAAAACTCGTGTGTTTGTTTTCTTTGTCTCTGTATTTTAATTTAGTTCTGCATTTAATTTTATGAATTTTCATTTCCTATTTGGTCATTGTACATCTCAATTTTCTTCTTGTATTTTTGTGCATATTATTAGGGTTAGCGAGTTTGCCTGCTAAGAGTCTAATTTGCTTCCTGTGGTTTGACACTTTTATTGTCATAATTGACGTCGTTTTCTTGCGGTTTATAGTGATTTTGGGATATTTTAGCTTGTTACGTGATTATTTGCGCATTGATTATATATCTTAAGATTCGCATCAATGAGATTAGTAAAAATAAAAAAAGAACTTGAAAAAGTTCAGGAAGAGCCCAAACGAAGTAAAAGGGCAAGGACAAACATCTTTGGGACCATATTTTCTGACCTACATGATCGAGGGTGAACCCCGATCTCACAACGAAGTTGTAAGATCCACGAAGGATCCTTTATAGAAAGATGTTATAAAGAGTGAAATTGATTCCATCCTATATAATCATACTTGGGAACTGGTGGATCTTTCTCCGGGATATAAACCATTAGACTCCATGTGGTTTTCAAACAGAAAATGAAACCAGATGGAACAATTGATAAGTACAAGACCAAACTTGTAATCAAAAGATACAAGCAATAACAAAGCTATTATTACTTTGAAACTTATTCTCCTGTGTCGAGAATAAATTTTATAATATTGATTTTGGTAATCGCCGCATTGCGCAATCTTGAAGTTCATCAAATGGACGTAAAAATTGTTTTTCTTGATGGAGATCTTATCAAAGAAATCTACATGGAATAATTCAAGGGTAATGTAGCTCCTGGACAAGGAAAAAAAGTCTATAAATTGGTAAAGTCTTTGTACGAATTTAAACAAGCACCCAAACAGTGATATAACAAATTTGACCATGTCATGATGACCAATGGGTACAAAATCAACGTGTGACAAGTGTGTCTACATGACATATGATCTTATGTTTGTATGTAGATGGCATACTAATTGTCGGCAGCAATGATTGAATGGTAAAATCTACCAAAGACTTGCTGAACTCAACATTTGATATGAAATATGAGTTTGACAAATGAAATTTTAGGGATTAAAATTATACGATCGCCAAATGATATCATATTGAGCTAGTCGCACTATGTGAACAAGATTCTTGACAAATTCAATAAAGATAATTCTAATTCTTCTAAAACTCCAATTGAGACAAAACATTTATCGAAGAATAAAGGAGAGAGAATCGATCAAATAGAATATGATAGAGTGATAGAAAGTCTTATGTACCTGATGAGCTGTACAAGACCAAATATTGCCTATACTATGAATGTATTGAGTAGATTCACGAGCAATCTTGAAAGTCATAACTGGAAAGCAATCACTATAGTATTAAGGTACTTAAGATATACTCGTTACTATGGGCAACATTATAGCAGAGATCCTGCTATCTTACAAGGATACACTGATGCAAGCTAAATCTCTGATATACAAGACTCCAAAGCTACTAGTGGATATGTCTTCACTGTTGGAAGTGGATCAATTTCGTGAAAATCCTCGAAACAAACTGTAATAACCAGATGCATGATGGAATCTGAGTTCATAGCAGAATGACTACGAAATTTCCTGTAGGATATTCCAGATTGGCCTAAACCTGTGTCGGTAATATGCATATATCGAAATAAACAATCTAAAATTGGTAGAGCAAAAAATGTACTATACAATGACAAGTCGAGACATATCTATCGTCGACACAACTCTCTTAGACTATTGATCTCAATTGGAATTATCACTATTGACTTTGCAAGGTTAAAGGATAACGTTGCATATTCGCTAATCAAAATGTTAAATAGAGATCAAGTTGAAACGACATCGAAAAGAATGAAACTTAAGTCCATTATAAATTAATGGTCGGTACAAAGGAAATCCAACCTAGTTGACTGGACAAGATCTAGGTTCAAAAGAACAATCTAATTGTAACAACCTCAGTGCATCATTGTGGGGGTAAACCTCTCTCCTTTCATATAATGAAACAGTGAAATTTGTAGGAAGAGGTTAAGCTTATTTGCTTCTAATGACCCTTGTGCGTAGAAAGAGGATACTCTTAATTAAGTGATCACCTATACGAGAGAGGAGAATGGGTGCTTCAAAGGAGAATGGTGGGGGGCTCAATTCTTTAAAAATCTCGCAGAACTAGGCGTATGTTCAGGGCCAAAATGAACATAAAACATTTGAACCAAAATGGTATCAGAAAGATATATGTATAATTATATTACACGTTTACATAAATGACAGAGCAGTTCAAGGACATCGCGTATATTGATCAACTAGTAAAATTAATATAAACTCATAAGGGACAGTTCAAGGGGTAAAACTTACCTATCATATGCAGGTATTGACCACAAAATTCTATCATCAAATATTGAGTTCATGTATAGGATCAATTTCATTCATGTGGGGGATTGTTGGAAAAATAACATTATTAATAATATATTATTATGGATGAATTAGAAATTTATAAAGAATGTAAAGGGGAAAAGTTTTTCTCTTATTAAGTAGTCATCATCCCATTAAGTTAGTGGAGAAAATGGAGAGTTAAGTCATTATCCCACTAAGTTAGTAAAGATAATGGAGAAGTTAGAGAGGTGAATAATCTCTAACACTCATTCAAAAACTCTATAAATAGTGGATCCCTTCCTGAGTGAAAACACACACAACACATAGTCCAGAATTTTAGTTCTCTCTTCTTGGCCTATTTTCGTGAGTCATTCAATTGGTGATTGAAGAAAGATACCGTTAGAATTTGCCGGAGTTGTGCTGCAAATGATGTGCATATCAACTCATATTCGTTGTATCCTGACTCATGAGTTTCACAGGCCTTAGAGTTGCTCAAAATTCTCGTATTTCGTTTAACAGTGAATTGTTGAAGTTCGATTTATATTTATATTTATATTTATATAATTCTTATAGAATTATATCTATTTTAAATTTAAATTATTTATTTTCTTTAATGCAATAAACTGTCAATTGATTCATTATATTTAACAGTGGTACCAATTCAAAACCTCAATGATTTGTCCTCACGGTTTCTCTCAGGGTTCTATAATGCTATGAGTTCCAAATGCATGTGAGGCTAATAAATAGAGTTTAAATGGAAATCATTTGTCCTCATGGGTTTTCTAATTTAATGTGGACAAGCAATTAAATACACTTTTATCTCTCATTAATATTTAACTACTGCAGGATATCTGTTGATTGACAGGGCAATTAAGTTTGGTTATTATCATCCAAAGGTAGTGCCAATGCCAATTCAATAGTCCTGTGTACAATGCACAACACGAGATGGTTGGGTATCATCCAATTTACCAGCTTTCCAGGTAAAAGTGCTATGATTAAATCATTCATTTTTCGCTATATTTTTTTTTATAGGTCGTTGTACGCCCAAGTTACAGGCAATTTATGTCATGCCCCTTAAGCCTTACTCCGTGCCCCGTGAAGAGCCAGCCACTTTGAACTGACCGCCCCGAACTATATGTGTCATACTATACAAAACCAAATCACTTGCCAATCCTTTTTCTCCTAGATTTCAAAACCCTTATCTACGTGGTCACCATAGGTGAGTTTCCACCAAGTATTGCATTCCGCCAAAAATTGATGACCAACAAGACACCTAAAGAATAGGTATTCCGTTGCTTCCGCCTCTAATTGGCAAAGTGTACAAGCATCATCAATATTCAAGACTTCTCGTCGGTATTATGTCTTGACCTTCCATACAAAAATACTTACTTAGAGATAGGGCCGGTTTTTTGTATTACCGAAAAATACCAATAATATATTAGATTCACAAGCATCATCAATGTTCAAGACTTCTCGTCGGTATTACGTCTTGACCTTCCATACAAAAATACTTACTTGGAGATAGGGCCGGTTTTTGGTATTACCGAAAAATACCAATAATATATTAGATTTTCGGTTATGGTACGGTTTTGGTATATACTTGTAATTACTGTAAAAAAAATGATATAGTAACAAGTTTACCATTTCACTGTCGGTAATACTCGCTTACTGTACTATTTTTAAATTTTTTTGGTAATAACCCTTTTTGATTTCGCGATTTCCTTCTCGGCTTGGCATTTTTTGTTCTAAAAACCCATTTTTCTCTGCCTTAATCAACTATTGAAACCCTTTTGCTCAGTTGCATTCTAATCGTTTTGCTCAACTGCTATTCTAGTCTAGGAGAATTGTACGTTCTACTCCGGTAAGAATGGTGGGGTTTTGCCTTACTGTGTAAAGGTTCCATCTTTCACGTGATTCCTGTAACATGTTTGCTTCTGCTCTACAATTTTAAGTTTAGATTTTGGTGTAAATTCCTTCTTTTTTTTCCATCTGACTTCTTGATCTCATGATTTGCTCATGATTTAAGTAGGGTTCTTCATTATAAGTTTCTTACTGAAGATTCTAAAGGAAGAAAACAAGGTACTTTTAGAAGACTCAATGGTGCAGAAAGTTGTAATTTCAATTGTCCTAATTGCTTTGTATTAGCAGTTGTTGGGATTCAGTGTCCCTTACCCCTTTCCAGTCGAAGCCATTTGTCCTAATTGTGTTTGTCTTGTATAAATCTGAAGTTTAATATATAATTTTGAAGTCCAATGACTAATCTGTTCCGATGTTTGATAATTCTGAAGTTTAATGTATAATGTTTCAGTCTCATGCAATGAAATCCAATAAAGCCATGTAGCTCAAGTGGTGAGAACTACACTTCATAAATGTGAGGTCCAGGGATCGATACCCACCTGGGTCGCAAAACGGAAATGGTCTCTTTGTATAATTATAAGGGTAAAGCCGCGTACATCAGACCTCCCAGGTAATCAAGTCCTGGTGGCTCAAGTGGTGAGCAACTAAACCTCACATCTGTGAGGTCCAGGGATCGATACCCGCCTGGGCGCAAAACGGAAATGGCCTCTTTGTATAATTATAAGGGTAAAGCCGCATACATCAGACCCCCCAGACCCCAATTTAGTTGAAAATATACTGGGTAAAGTTAATCCTAATCTCATGCAATGTCTCAGACCGTGACCCTCATACATTTGTTTTGAAAGTTTCAATTATGTTTCATTAAATTTGTACAAGATTATAGGTTTTTTGATTAATTATAATAAAAAAACAAATATATTACCATTTTTAAAACAAAATAATAATTTAATAAAATTTATAATGATGTTTAATAATTCTTGAGCTAATAAAAAAATTGTACATAGATGTTTACCGTATCAAAAACCTAAAAACACTAAAAAATAATTACAAAAAGTAAAATATTAAAAAATACAGGTAAATGGTAAAATATCATTACTGTACCATTTACTGAAACATCGAAAGAGTACAATTTTTCGATATTATGATATGATAACGGTAGCATTAATGCGTTACCGTAAAAAAGTGGTATGATAATGGTAATGATTACCATTTACCGGTTGTTAGCCTATCTGGAAAGGTGCCAACTTTATCCATGGCTCTCCAAAATGTGTGCGATTTCGATCTACAATCCCTCGTGAAATTGTGATTTGCCTTGCGCACTACTTACCGTGTAACCTCCACTAGATTCACGTGGTTGCTTTCATATAAGCACTGGGCGAAGCATTATTAAGCAGCTAGGGGAGATCCACTATGGGCAGCGTAAGCATATTTTTTAGCTCACTTGGTGGTTGGCAACATTATTACCACAAGCAAAATGAAAGTAATCAAAACATGCCGATACAAAGCATTTCTATATCTCTTTGTATGTATCCATCTTCTTTTTGTAAATCTTAATAGATCTGATAGAACAAATGTAACGAATAAACAAAATACGATAATTGATTCGTACTTTTAATGCGCAAGCGTATAAAATCGTTTTTTTCCAGTTAATTATATTACGATCACGAATCAAGAGTCTACTAGGTCTCCGTATAATCCACGAACTCAAATCTTACCTTCGCAGATGATTAGGCAAAAATTTGATAGAGAACTTATGTGTTTGTTTATTGGATCTCAATTAATAATTAAGTAAATAATAAATAATTATTTAATTCATAATTACATAATTAATGTATAATTACATATACCCTAATTAACTTATTGGACCATTTTGTCCAACAACTCCCACTAGCCGTACGACAAAATAAAGTTTTAAAAATCTCCAGATGCTTCATAGGAGAAGTAAGTCGTACAACCATAAAGTAACTAGTAGTGTCATATTAAGATACACTTTCAAAGTAATTATACCCCATATTCTCTTCACATCACCGACAACTACGTATTCATTTAAGTTATACAATATTTGATTACATACAAAATGTAATCGTCATGGCAAATATGGTAAAACTAGACAGATTATTCCTTAGACACTAATGACCATCTGTATCAACTCGACTGCTTTCCTAGCGTAGACTATAGAACAGATCTAAATCAAAAGAACGAATTTAATGAAAACGAATATTCAATACATGATTGATGCGGAGGCGTATCTGGATCGTAATCTCCGGGAGTGAAATAATCACGTTCAAGAGACTATAAAAGTCTCTTTAGAATCCACGAACCAAATCTCCTCCCCGAGGGTGATTGGGAACATGTGGTTAAGTGTGCTTTAGGTTTAATCAATTAATTAAATGAGTTAATTAATTGTATATATTAATCCAACAGCTCCCACTCGCCCTCGTAGGCCGTATCATCCCACGTCTTAGTACACTTAAACACTCAGCCACATAGACCGTGTATTGTTGTGCATCTAGCTTATAGGTTTTCTCTTGTTTCATACGAGAAGTGATCGTGCGACCTTATTGTAACTAGTAGTGTCATATTAATTCATCACCTAACTAACATGACACTTTCAAAAAAACAATTGTACCCCAAATCCTCTCTACATCACCGATAGCTACATATCCCTTAAGCTATATTATATTTGATTACATACGAAATGTAACCGCCAGCCGGCAAATATTTGGTGAGCAAGACAGATTGTTCCTTATGGCTAATGACTATCCATGTCGATTCAACAGCTTTCCTACCATGGTTCGTTTGGACCGTGTGGGACCTTTTAGCCCTTGGATGACATACTAAAGTAGTATCATCGAACCTCGACTTCAAGCCATAGCTATAAGTCAAAGAGTAAAGTATTGTTTGACCGATAGAGTCCACGTGATCACACAATGGTAAACAGGGGATTCTTTTTACCATTATCACCGTAGTCGTTCTATAGCACACACAGTATGACATGTGTGTCATGGCATGACTCCCACTGAGGTGGGCGTGTCACATGCTGATGCCATGCGAACTGTAGCCTTTGATAAAGGACACAGAGTTTCTTATCCTATACATTCGGCTTTTAAGCTTTATTTGTGAAGAACCAGACACCTCACATTCGACTTCCTCGAAATCTCATTTCAGACCCACTGAAGCGACTATTCATAACAATTATCAGTCTCATCCTTCATGCTATGCAGGCATAAGGGTGATTACCTGTGTGATAGGGCCAATCGAATAGCTTGGTGATCCTTTTTATTGTGCATTGATTGATTGCATAAATGTAATGATCGTAAATGAAAAGGATACTCACAAGGATCTTATTTCATAATTAATCAGTTACATAAACTATGTCATTGTCCTTGTACAAGATATGATCAAACCCTACGTAATCTTAGACTCATGACATGAGCTCTAAACACATCTTTAGAAATAGGCTTAGTCATTGGATCAGCGATCATCTTGTCAGTTGGAATATACTTGATGGTGATATCAGATTTGTAGACAGCGTCTTGCACAAAATGATATCTCCTTTGGATGTACTTTGTCTTCCTATGGAAGTTTGGATCCTTAGCAAACTGTATTGCTGTTGTGTTGTCGCAGTATAGTTATACAGGATTGTTGGGCCTCAGAGTCAGATCGAGGTACTGTAGAAAATTCTTCATCCAGAGTGCTTCTTGCACTTCTACGCTGCATGCGACATATTCAGCTTCCATGGCTGACACAGTCCTATTTCTTGCTACACCAGGATATAGCTCCTCCACCGAGGATTAAAGCATATACTGAGGTTGACTTGGATTCGTCCAAATTGCCTCCACAATCGGCATCTGTGTATCCTTTTAGTCGCAGGTCTCCCCCTAGGTAACATAGGGCTAGATCAGTCGTTCCATGAAGGTAATGAAAGATTCTCTTGACAGCCTGCCAATGAGCAGGTCCTGGGTTGCTTTGGTAATGACTCACTAAACCAACCGCATAGGAGATGTCCGGCCGCGTACATAACTTGGCGTACATCAGACTACCTATCGCACTTGCATAGGGGACAATGTTCATTTCCTCTTTTTCCTTATCCGTTTTCCAGCATTGATCGAGGCTTAGTGTCAGACCTTTTTCAACTGGAGTGTCAACGGGCTTGGAGTAATGCATCCTGAATCGCTCTAAGATTTTATTGATGTATG